>JAJHZJ010000198.1:6810455-6835455 GCA_023548195.1 Bettongia penicillata ogilbyi | reverse complement strand
CTCACCCCCACATTCCCCATTTTTCCCTCCAAATCAATTTCCCCTGCCAGCAGCTACAGTGCCTTTCCCTGGGATTTTTTTGGTACTTCACTGCCAAGTGTGCCACCACCAAAATGACTTTATCCGTACATGAAAATGATAGTATAGGACAGTAAGAGCTCCCTTTACCAAAATCAATGCAAAGATTCCAAACAATCTATTGAAGAGTTTTGCAGCTAGCTTTTAAACCACTTATAAAAGACAACACAGAGGAAAAAATTAACCCCTGTGGCTCTATTAGGAACAGTATAATAAATGTACATTTAAAAGATCTATAAACACATATTTATCTGCAAAATGTTCTTGCATAAAACTGTTATTGAAAAGGCTTTCATTTTATCTTTGTGTTATTGTAATTTTATTGAATTGCTTATTCATTCTTTGATATTGTATTTTAATGGTATTATAAATCTGTTTTATGTCTGATAGGAGCCTCATTGTAAACTGATATAACAGATAATATGGCAATTCACCATAAAAATTCTAAACCAAAAATGCAGATCAGAACGCAAAGAAGCACTTTAATTCATTCTCGGTTTCTTTTCATTTTATTTTTTAATTATTTTTCATGTGCTGGTTGCCATCTGTTGATAAAGGATGGTTGTACGAAACTCACTGTACGACACAATAGGAACTTCTGCATGATTCTATTCATAAAAAAATGATAACAGTATAAAAGCATTACACTTCTCTAGACTGAGGATCATTAGCTGGTTCATTGTATAAACTGATTTAAATTAGTCACTTTGGGAACTAAATCTTTTTTTTGTAAAATATCTTATTTTGGGTAATTTTTAGTATCATGAATAATAGAACAAAAAATCCACCTTCTAAAATGTCTCCTATTATTTTTATTCCTTTATTAAAAACAATGAAAAACAATTAGGATAAAAGATGGTATCAACATATAGAGCAATTATGTCATAAACCGAACTATCGCTCAGAAACTTAGCAGGAAGTTCATTCAATAAAAGTGTGTTGGCTTGCCAAATCTAAATAATAAAAGGTCCATTAACAGCGGTCCTTTAATAAGGAAAGCATATGACCTGGTCACTCTTATTCTAACAACTGTCCAATCCCATAAGCAAGCAGAAGGCTGGAAATATATTGACATCTCCGGGAGCCAAGATGACTGAGTAGAGGCTGGGACTCACCTGAGCTCTCCCCCAGTCCCCTCCAAATATCTTCAAATAACGATTCTAAACAAATTCGAAAGCAGCAGAACCCACAAAAAGATGGAGTGAAGTAGTTTTCTAACCCAAGAAAGGTGTGTTGCATCAGGGTGAGAGAGGAGCCCAGTCAAATGAAGTCCCTACCTAAGCAGCCTGCACCCTAGCAAACCAGGAGCTGAATTTCAGGAATGAATCAGTGGCAGCAGTGGCAGCTTCCAGACCTCTCAGCCCACAGATAGTAAGGGAATAGGACAATAGGTCAGAAGGTTACAGAGGTCCCTTTGCTGGCTCCAGGGGCAGGACTCTATTGCATTGCCTGTATTTGAATCTGGGTCACAGTCCTGGGTCTTAGTCCCAGTGTGAGGAGGAGCATTAGCATAGCAGAGATTGTGGCTGCAGGGAAGCAAGGACCCTGGTCACAGTTCCAGGATTGGAAAGAGTATTTGTGGTTGCTCACAAATCAGTGAAGAGTAAAGGAGAGTAGTGAACACACCTCTCCCTAGATCATACCTCCTGGAAAAGTCAAAAACTTAGAGGTCACCATAATTTACCTATGAAAACAGCTGCACAAAAAACATGAAGCTTGAGACAGTACTCCCTCCATTTGGGAAGCAAAGCCCCACTTTAGCATAGAGTTAAAAGTAAAAAAAAAAGCTGGATAAAGAGCAAACAGAAAAAAAATCTGACCATAGAAAGTTTTGGTGACAAGGAAGATTAAAAAAAACACTCAGAAAAAGATAACAAAGTCATAATTCCTGCATCCAAAGTCTCAATGAAAAATCTGAATGGGTTGCAGGCCATGGAAGAAACTAAAAATCAAGAACTTAAAAATCAAGTCAGAGAAGCAGGGGAACAATTGGGAAGAGAAAAGATAGTGATATGAGAAGAATCATGGAAAAAGAAGTCAACAGCTTGGTAAAGGAGGCACAAAAAAATACTTAAGAAAATAACAACCTAAAAAACAGAATAAGCCAAATGGAAAAAGAGGCACAAAAATCCAATGAAGAGAAAAATGCCCTGAAAAGTAGAAGTAGCCAAATGGGAAAAAAAAATTTATATGTGTGTGTGTGTGTGTATGCATGTATGTATATATATACAAAAATTCACTGAAGAGAACACCTTAAAAAGTCAACTGGCCAAATGGAAAAAGGGGTAGAAAAGCTCACTGAAGAAAATAATTCCTTAAAAGTTAAAATTGGGCAAGTGGAAGCTAATAAATTTATGAGACATAAAGAATCAATCAAACAAAATCAAAAGAACAAAAAAAATAGAAGAAAATGGGAAATATCTCATTGGAAAAACAACTGATCTGGAAAATAGATCCAGGAGAGATAATTTAAGAATTACTGGACAGCCTTTATGTCATGATCAAAAAAGACCATAGATATTATCTTCCAAGAAATTATCAAGGAAAACTTCCCTGATATTCTAGAACCAGAAGGTAAAATAGAAATTAAAAGGATCCACTGATCACTACCTTAAAGTATCTATGTGTACAAAAATATTTATAGTAGCTCTTTTGGTGGTGGCAAAGAATTAGAAATTGAGAAGATCAAGTGGGAAATGGCTGAACAGTTTGTTGTATATGATTGTGATGGAATACTACTGTGCTTAAAGAAATAAGTTGGATGCTCAGAAAAACCTGGAAAAACTTACATGAACTGATGCAAAGTGAAATGAGCAGAACCAGGAGAACATTGCACATACTAACAGCAATACTGAATTATGACCTGCTATGAATAATTTAGCTTTTCTCAGAAATACAATGATCCAAGACAATTCTGTAGAACTTATGATGAAAGGTGCTATCCATCTCCAGAGAAAGAAGTGGTAGAACCTGAATGCATATCAAAGATAATTTGTCTTTACTTTCTTTACTTTCATTGGTTTTTTTGTCTATATTTTCTTTTACAGGATGACTTGCATGGAAATGTGTTTTGCATGACTACACATGTATAATCTATGTCAAATGAGAGGGGTAGGGGAAGGAAGAAAATTGAGAACTCAAAATTTGAAAATAAAATGTTAAAGTTGTTTTTACATGTAATTGGGAAAAATAAGATGTTAAATAAGATTTTAAAAAGTTAAAAAATGACATCTCCTCTGCTAATCTACCACATCCCCACCTTCTTCACATTGCTCTCCCCTCCCTCTTCCACCAATGCATGTTGTCCAAACTAAGCCATGCCACCTGCTTGGAAGCCGAGTGGGACCTCAAAGCTTCTAATTCATTTCAACAAGATTGCAACGTTCTCTCTCTCTCTCTCTCTCTCTCTCTCTCTCTCTTTCTCTGTACAGCTCCTAGTGACTGTAGGGTAATCATGTGACCTGGAAACTTGAGATCTTGGATGCTGCTTTTTCTAGAGAACGAGGGAAAAGGGCGGGGGCCAAGGGGGTGGTGGTGGTGGAAGAGATTCAATAGGGAAATGGTTGCTCCTTGGAAAAAGTCACACTTTGCAATTTATATTATTTTCCATGGGCTGGGGGGTAGGGGAAGGCCCCTGGAAAAATGTAGGACATCAACTAATGACTTAAGCAGGAACAAAAAGGCTATGAAATGCAGGGGTGGAAAGTGACCAGTTATGATGTGCACAAGCTTCAAACATAATAGAGCAGAGCTCCATCCAGAAGTACTAACGTGATTTATTTTTTTCCATTCTTTAAGGAGTTTGCAAACAAATCATTGTTTCCAATAAAAGTTGTAAGGGTTTCACTGGGAATTAAAATAAAAACAAACATACCAAAAAGTAAACCCCCAAACTAAAAACAGCTCTTTTCAGTCAGATGTACACATACCATCACTCCCTCATTAAGAAAGTGAGACTATATGGAAAGCTAATAATATTAATGTAAACTGAATTCTAAAAATCCTCTGCTTCTACACAGAGGATAATATCCATCATATCCCACACCTGAGCTTCGTATGTCAGCCTCAAGAGCATGGTCCCAAGTGCAACTTAAGGAACCCCCATGCCTCTACCCTAGACACGAGTGTGAATATTACCTGAAGCAGGTAGCAGGAATAGGTAAAGAATAAACAAGAACATTTATAAGAAAAAAAACCACATTTGCATCCATTAGCACCCCTTTACAACACTCTGTAGGTACTTTTCATTTTCCTATTCAATTGAGGGAATACATGTATAAGGGTGCATCAGCTTCCAAAGTAGAAAATGAGGGATCTTCAGTTGCTGAAAGATACACAAGAGCTGTTAAGACATGCCTGCCAGAAAGTTTGCCTGCTGAAACCCAATACCCTGTGTGGCATATGTTTACAGCTGTTGGAGTAGTTGCCCAGTGAGGGTGGCCTTATCACTTGAGTTTTTCTCATTTTGGCAGCTCAGTAAAGAAGAATTCAATCTTCTAAGGGTTGCCTGTTCTCTTGAATAAAAAGGGAACATTTGGGCCTCCTCAAGCTATGTGGCAAAACTAATTCCTCTACCTCATCTTTTTAATAAGATGGATATAGGGCTGGTACTAACCAAGAGTCCCCAACTATATTCATGATTATTACAAGATTGAAAATTTAGAACTGAAAACAGTTTAAGATTAATCACAGATCAAGAGTTGGAAGAGACCTGTGAGACCAAACATTCCAGCTTCTCAGTCATCTAATCCCATCCCTTCAATATACAAATGTAGAACTTGAGGCCAAGAGTTATTGAGTACCTAAAGATACACAAGTAAGTATGAGATCAAATTTTAATCTCAGTATCTGACAGCAAATCTGGTAATCTCTTTTTTTTAGTTTTGGTTTGCCCAGAAGGCAAAACAGAGTCCCCTTACTCTCCATGTTACCAAATTAGGAGGAAATCTATTCAAATAATAGGTCTTGATCAAAGTTTCTCTATAAGTATAATTTAATATAGTGGAAATATCTCAAAGTGTCTTGGGTTTGAATCCTAGCCTTTCTATTGTGTGATCTTGGGTACCTGACCCCTCTGGGACAAAAGGAAAATGAAGACAAGGATATTTATGCCCCCTACCTCACAAGATCTGTTGTAAGAAGAGCACTTTGAAAACCTTACTGTAGTATACAAATATGAGTTGTGTTTCTTAAGGAGGATTTCTAGTTCAGAGTTGCTGGGAGTTCGAGAGTTAAACTCTGGAATGAGTGAGGAAAAGGACCTCTATTAGACTTTCCTTTTCTAGAAGGATTAACTAGGATAGTCAGAAAAATATGGATTCTGATGGTAGGAATTATATCCCATCTAGCTGTAAGATCCAGTGATTTCTTCCCCTCTGCGCAAAGGGTTGATGAGTTTCAGACTAGACTTCTTAAAATCATATCCTGGTAGGTGTCATTGCATCTTCAGATACTTTTAAGTACATGCATTAGGTAAAAATGCATTTAAGGAGTTTGGAGTACCAGAGTTGATAGTAATGAAGCACAAATAAAAAATGTATCAAAGACTAAATTTTTATTTCTAAGACCATAAATTCTGTATATTTATTTATCTCTTAAAAGAAATCTCATTAAGCCTTGTGGCAATCCTAAAAATCTGGATGGGAAAAAAATATTTTCTCATTATTGACAGAGGGAAACAGAGGTACCAACACTGCCAAAAATGGTACCAGTAGGCCCAGAATTCTGGAATATGGTGATACCTATTCCAGAGCTCTAACTACTCACTAACTAGGCCCTTTCTTTTTCCCTTTGAAGAGTTCAGTCTATCAGTGAACCCACACACCAATAAAATTCCAAAAAAGATATGTTTTTCTTAATGCTATGAATCTAGTAAGTATAATTTTGATTACCTTTTAATAAGGTTAATATGGAATCAATGGTTATATTTATGACAGCATGGAAACCCTATTAATGACAGTAAGACTTCAATGTGAAGGAGCCAGAAGATACACTAAGAGATAGCTCAAAAGGTTGGTAGCCCCTGTGAAGTCCCTCTTAGGACTTCTTGCCCCACTGTGCCATTGCATCTACATGTGTTTACAAAATGGAAGGCCCCATCTGAAAAGTGCAGAATTTTCAATGTGGGTTCAAGGTAAGTATGTTTGCATGTACAAGCCAACGCTAGATACAGGAAGAAAAAGAGTTCAACAGCTTCATTATTCAAATTGTGGAGCTGTCACTTACCGTAAATGTGACTTTGGGTCAGTTCCTTTACCTCTAGTCCTTGATTTCCTCCTTTGTAAAATGATGAGTTTCTATTAGATGATATCTTAATGCTGGACCTTACTCCTCTGAAGCATGAGCAGTAAGCTGGGCTATCTTTTGAAAAGACTGTCTTCTGCCAAGTGAGAATTCTGGTGTTTTGCATGGCTGACTCAGAACATTAAGTTACCCTGAGTTTCTTTCTCTGAACTCCAGCATCCCATCACTTACCCTTTACCCAACACCAAACCTCAAGTACTTCCTGTAGCATCTCAACAATTTAGACATGGGTCTAAAGAAGGCCAAAAACCATTGTTAACTTCTTTGTAAACATCATACTTTAGGAGGTGGCCCATTTAAAAAAAAATCCCCACTTACAGTCCTGCATTCCTATATTGGCCTTGTTTGAAACAGATATTCCTATTTAATTCAAAAACAGAAAGGTAATTATAATGTCCTTTGGCACTGCCAAATAACAGCAAAGACAAGAGGATGATGACCACCATAATGCTATAACCATTATAAGATTATAGATTTAGAACATGAACATCATCAATCAATCAATCATTCAAATTTGCATATCACCTTCAGGCTTACAAAGTTGTCAAGAGTCAGGGATGTAGAATTCCTGAACCCCAACTATGCTAAAAAGTGGTAACAGTGAGTCTTTATTGCTTAGATGCCAGAATAGAATTCTCTAAAGAATTTTAGGGATTTTAAAATAAAAAAGTCTTATTTTTAAATAATAGGCTTCTGCTCATGGAAGTGAATAGGAGTAGATCCTTACATAAAAACAATTTTGTATGAGATTTCAAGACACAATGAATATTTGAGTTACTCAAGTGCCCCCTCCTAAAAAAAAAAAAGATAATTTTGCCATTGTGAGTTTTTTCCCCTAATTCATGCAGATCAGTGACATTCTAAGTATTGCAATCCACAAAATGGGTTCATGAGGTTTAATGCCAATCTTACAGGAAAGCAAGCATGACATACACTCATAAAGTATTTTGTATTCTTTTACTAGTTCCTCTCACCACACATAGCACCATTGTGTAATACCGCTTCTACTGAATTTCTGTGATCTACTCCTTGCTATGAGCGTTATCTGTGTATAGGTGAAAGCATGATACAGTGGAAAGGATTCCAGATTTAAGAATCAGTTTATGAATTGACATTCCTTACTATCTGTGACTTCGAGCAATAAACCTGTATTCTAATCTATAAAATCAGATTGGACTAAATCACCTCTAAGTTCCTTTCTAGCGCTAAAATCTATCTATGATCTCTCTTGTTAGATTGTAAACTGCATGAAGGCAGAAGCTAGACCGAATTTATTCATCTTTGTATACCCACACAGGGCCTAGCACAGGGCCACAAGTAGTAAGCATTAATGCCTATTTGGTGAATTAATAAATCAGTGAATTAATAAATGAATGAAAGAGTCAAAACAGTTAGAAATTTGGGTTTATGAAACACCAGGAAGTCATCACATTAGGATATGTTGGTAGAATACCAGAGAAAAAACACAATAAGACCAGCATGGGTTACTAGGCACACATTAAGCTCTTCATGGAACTAGGGGTAGAGAATGAACCTTTGATGTCACTGGCATAGGAAACTCCCAGATAATAAAACTCCCACTTAACCATCTGGGTCAACTTGTCTTAGAGAGTTACCTGAAATGTTGAGAGATAAGGGGATTGAATCACACAGTCAATAAAAAGAATGGACAATGAAGGGGTTGCAGCATAAAATGAAACCTAGAATTCTTGTGTAGCACCATTATTTCACTTCCAAATAAACATTTTCTTGAAGCAATCAACAAGCAGCCATTATATACTTAAACTTTGGCCATATTCTAACCCAGCTCACCCCTAGAACCATGCCTTGTAAAATCCTCGCTACCCCAAATGTCATTTCAGGAGATCTCGCTTCTTCCACTCCTATATCCTACTCTCCCCAAAAGGCATATTTTAAAACTCTTGTACTCAATTCGTGCATCTTAAAACCCTTAAGATCCTCAAACTACATCTCAGAAATTCTTATTTCTTCAAATCCTATATTCCTGTCCTTTCACTCAGGAAGACCTGGATGTCTGTTTTTTTTTGTTTTTTTGTTTTTTTAACTCATAAATACATTTAGAAATGGATGTCATGTCCACATTCAAAAGGCAAGCCAGGTCATGGGAAGTCCAATCCCTTCACATTAGTCAGAGTCATAAAGAGTTGATCACAGCAGCTACAAGTGACTCTGTGATAATAGCCAAAATCTAATTGCTAAAATAACCCAAAGGTAGGGCCAGCCAGAATTATTTCTTTCATACATATGTGTATCTAGCTGTGGTCCTTGCTTTGAAAAATACAAACTCTTGATTACTACTCAAGAATGTGCTTTGCTAATTTCATTTTTTCCAAACTTATTAAATAATGCCATGGATTAGGCCCTCATTTACATTTCAGTCTGAAGTTCTGAGATATGGGTCAGGGTAAAAATTACTTAAAATTTTAAAATATAAAACAAAAGCCAATGACTTATTGTAAGACTAGCCTTACAGATTATTTTTTGAACAGTAGATTTATTCTTATCCAGTTACCAGTGTAGGCCTAAGGAAGTCAAAAAGCAGGGCTGGGTTCATGGCCAATTCCCCATAGTAAGAAATGTCTCTGAAACACACAATTTGGCACCAATTGAATGAATCTGAATTTATATCAATTTATACAAGCCAGGCACTAAAGTTAGCAAAAAAAAATCCACTGAAAAATCACACACACATACACCAGAAACAAACCAAAAAAAAAAAAAACAACCCATACCGGCAGCCTATCTTCTAATGTCAAGCTATAGAGGGGAGAGGGGATGCAAAATAACAGTCAGACTGTCAAATCAAAGCTGTAAAACAAAGCCTTTTAAAATGAATGAGTTTTTAAATTTTTTTTAAAAGAAGAACTTGGATTTTTTGTGTTTATTTGCTTTTGTTTGTTTTTAGCATGAATTTTTATGAGTGCCATAATTTTCCAGGGAAAAATATTCAGCACCAAGATTTAGCCCAAAATGAATTTTTACAGCAGATTTATGAACTACCAGGGTAAGGGAAGGCAAATAAAGGTCTTAAAGGCCTTTGAAAACTAAATCATTGTTAATATATATTAATATCAATCTTATCAATGTTTCAAAAATCATACATAGTTTTTGATACAATTTAAGACACTCCTGAAAAATCTCCCTAAAATGATCCTTACTACCTGTGAGACTTATGCAAATTCACTCAGTTTCCTCCTGCATAAAATGAAGGTGTCAGACTGTGTGACCTCTAAGGTTCCTTTCATCTCTGTATCTATGATCCTAAGTTCTACCATTCATCTCCCTCGGATCTTTAACCACCCTTAAAACCATAACTAGCAAAGGTCTCCTTACACCATTCGTGTGACAGGAAACCATGGAATTTGATTTTGATAATAGAATGTCAAATAGGAGAACAGAAATTTGCCATTTGCCATAACCTGCCTGAAATGCCTGAAACATAATGGGAATGGTCCACGTGCATCTGCTCAGGTTATCTGAAGACTAAACAACATGGAAGTCAACCTGGAAAAATAACCTGCAAACATCCTGGCAACACAGAAGCCTGTTACACTGAGGTTATTTCAGAAATCTGGGAACGTGCACACCACAGGCATTGGGCAAGAGGGGCATACAGCAGAAGGACTGTTTAGGGAAACATGGAGGAGGAAAATTTTAGATGGGGAGAAGCTCGGATGACGCAGAGCAATTCTGTGTAAGCAAGGCATTTTTTTAAAACAAATCCATGAGTGGGAAAGTGAAAAAACCATATTTATATGAGAATATTTTTCTCTGAGGAACAGTTAGGAAAATGCTGATGTGGTGTCCCAATACATTACTGAGATACCATCAATTACACAAAAAACACAATTAAGTAACTGCTTCAAAATCCTTAAATATTATTTAGCTAAAGCCCAAAAGGATATTTTCAATATTATCACAGTCACTCTCTGAGATGCTGCATGCCGAAGCCTGGATGCAACCACCCCAGCTAGGCCTGAATATGGGTTTGTGCCAGAGTGGCCCTTCCACTTCATTTCATGCACCCCCTTGCGTATCCCAACATGTCTCAAGAACCACTGCACTTAAAATGAAAAGGCAGATTTAAATTACTAAGCACCATCATAATACTACTAACTCACATTTATTTAGCACTTCACATGTTATTTTTATTTGCTACCCCATGAAAACCCTGGGTGGTAGGTGCTATCACCATTCCCATTTTACAGATAAGAAATAAGAGACAAATATCTTTTCAAGGGTCAGCTAATAAATGTAAGGGGCAAGACTTGAATCCGGATCTTCCTGACTCTGAGTTTAACACTCCAGGCAAGCTTCTCCACTGCGCTGCGGCTCATCACAAAAGAGCATTTGCCCAGGAATCAGGACACTTGGATTCTATTCTAGATTTTCTGCTTACTATACAACACCAGAAATATCATTCTCCCTCTCTGAGCCACAGTTGCCTCCTCTGTCAAGTTAGACCTCTAAGTTTCCTCCCTACTTTTATGTTCTTTGTTCTAAGAACCAAAGATCTCTGCTCTAGGGAGTCAAAGAAACCAAGGGGCAGCAGTTGGATCTTGGTGGACAGATCTCAATTTCACATGAATATTCTCTTGTAGTCAGAATCCTTCTGAGGTATATGGAAAACTGCCCTGGGTTCTTTCCAGTCAAGGCAAGAAATACACTAAATGCTCTCCTTCCATTATTTGTGTTACTTTCCCTGTTTTAAAATACATTTAATGTCATAATGGAAAAATAAATGCAATCCTGCAAGTACTGTTTCTCTGACATGTACAACAATTCATATCATATAGTGCAATACATAAATGTGGTATATATACATATATATGTACATATATAGGTAGGTGGTATACATACATATATGTAAACACACAAGCACATGCCCTCATACACATCTGTTTTTGTACATTCTTAGTAATAAATGGCTTGGTCACACCATGCCTTCCTTATACATTACTTCAAGTGACCAGTCTAAGCTACTTTCTCTTAATATAATATATGAAATGGGGCTAAAAGGGTGGGAGTGGGCAGAGGGAGAAATCAGTGTAAAGGGAAAACTAAGCATTCTTATGCAGGCTCATTATTTCACTTTCAAATAAACAGTTTGCAAAATGCAGCATATTTGTTGTGGTGTTAGGAAAGCCTAAGCACATGGTCCAGATTAAGTAAAGACAGCTACTTTCTGTAATGAGATCTGTATATTAGAGGTGTCGATGCTATGGCCTTCTTTATTGTAAACATTAGTGCAACTACAAAGAAATATCTTCCAATAATCAAAGGTAGCACGCATTACAGATAGAAACCTTGTATAATTTGGAAGAGTTTATACAGCCTAGGGGAGAGGGGGCGGAAGAAACAATTAGGAAAATGCCCAACCAAATTCTTGGGCTGGTAAAACTTATAAGATTCCTGGAGGACATCATCAAGTCTATAATATGAATAGAAATCCTTACCATCTATCTGCAGCATTCAATCTAATGCTGTCAATAAACAGCCAGAACTAGGGCTCTCATGGAAGAATGAAAAATAGGATAAAATAATATCATTTAATTAAACATTTTAAGAGTAAACAGTACTTCAGGCAGATCATTTTTCTAAAAGCTGCATATTTTGCTTTCAGTTGCGACCATGTAACTTTGTCATTTTCTAAGACTGTAACCTCGTGTTTTCAATTCTGAACCTCTGAGTTATGCTCTCACGGTTGCTAAATAGATACAGGGTTCTTTCTCGTCAATATTTTAAGCCCTGATTATGCTACAATCTCTGTTTTAGAAATGGCAAAATCAAATTGCAGAAGGAAGAAAAATGTGGTGGCTAGCCTCAATTTGACTGAAAGAAAACCTAAAACCCCGTTTTTTTCTTCTGTGACTCAAAGGAATTTCTAAATGAACAAATGGAAAGGAAGCCTTAATTTTAGAGCATCTTGCCACGCTAATTTCACAAGTAGACAAGGATATAAGGCTAGAAAAAATAAACAGCAAAAAAAAAATTACAAGACTGAACGAATAAAGGTTATACTGTGAAAACTATCCATTTCAATTAGGTTACGTACAAACACACTACATGCTGGATGTACAAGCCCATCTCACTTAAACACATGACATATACTATAGATGGTGACCAGTATAGGTAGCCTACATTTGGTAGCAGATCGTATCCCTAATGACAAGTACATAGTAGATGTTTAATAAATGCTTTTTTGTTTGACTGTTGGATTGATTCTAATTTCAATCCCATGTAATTTTTTTTTAATCTTAAGATTTAAGGAGTGGAATTCAGTCTCTACTATGTTGGGAAAGATATGGAAAAGAGATCATTTTTTTACATGTTTCACAGATGACTTTGGTAATGCTTCCTCTGAATGGAGCATTCAATTGCCAAAGAAAGCCAATGTATATGCTGTCAGATCACTAAGGAATTTGACAACATCATTTTAGAACCTTTAGTTACTGAGATATCAATAATTAAATGCATTCAGTTCACACGTTGTTCTGGTGGATACTAGCTATTTATCTCTGTCTTCTGAGAAGCTAATGGTATAATGGGCAAAACATCAAGAATAATTAAGAAAAAAAGCTGCTATAAACTCCATCAGAAGAAATACAACTTTTGCCTGGCACACCCAGTTAAAAAAATAAAAATAAAAAAATGTTATTTGTCTACACATAAAACTCAAAATGACTTGTTCTGAAAAGTATTTTTTTTCTTCAAATGATGGCTTTGATTCATTTCACATGTAAACATGACATTGGTTTAAATCAGACCCTAGGCAAGATAGTCTCTTCAGTCCTTCTTTTTATGCACGTATAGTGGTGGTACCTGGAAGTGGTCAAATGAGGGTAGATCAGCAAGAAATAAGAATTACTTCCTCTCTGTGATCACCTATATATCTCATAACGGGAGACCATCTTGGGAAGGAAAAAGACTCACAAGCTAGTGTGTGTGTGTGCACGTGTGTGTGTGTGTGATATTCCCATAACTGGTCATAAAAAAAGGCAAGTTTCGTGATTCATCTAAATCTCTTATAGAATCAAGGAATGAGATCTTAGATCTCATAAGAGAAACTCATTTTTACATAATAGGACACTGAGGCCTGGGGAAGAAAGTGACTGGGACCCAAACCAAGATCTTCTGAGTCTAAGTTCTTTCCGCTTCCTGAGAGGGAGGACCCTCTCAGGTAAAGATTGCCTTATTAAATCATAAGGAACAGATTTCATTTTTCTCTATCTGAAGTATCTCCCAGAGCCAATAATTCAGCTAAGGGGGAAAAGTAAGTGTGTGTGTGTGTGTGTGTGTGTGTGTGTGTATGTACACTAAACTAAAATCCCATTTTCTAAAGGAAACATTTCCTAAACCCTCTTAATTTTAGTGCCTTTCCTCTTCTAATTATTTCTTATTTACCCTAGTGATGGCTTATTTGCACAAATTTGTTTGTTTGCTATCTCCCTCATTAGACTGGGAGCTCCTTATGGGCAGGGAATTTCCACCTCTTTTTTGTATATCCAGCACCAAAACAAATCTTAACACATAGTAGGGACTTAATAAGCATTGACTGTGTGTGCGTGTGTGTGTGTGTGTGTGTGTGTGTAAGAGTCAAGTATCTTTATAGCCTAGAATATGTAATACAAATAGGTTTTACAAATAGGAAATTGTACTTTTAATTAGAAACGATTTACTTGCAATACCACAAGCACACTGTAGATACTGGACTTTAAGGGAGAAAGTATTTCACAGAGCTATTATTATAATAGGAAGTTAACTGTTGCATGACCTCAAGAAAGTGGCATTCTTTCAGATAAGCAATTTCACATAACTGTATATCCTTTCAGAATATATCATTCAGTTGTCACTTAGATAGAAGTAGTTTTTTTCAATCCCAGTTCCTAAATCCTCTCAATCAATGTTCTAGTTGGTGGCAAAGTTCCTAGAGAGGTCATATTAGCTTCACAAATGTTTATCTTTAATCTACAAATAACCACATTTGGAGAAAATGAAATGCTCCTGTTTCATCATTACATTATGCAAGACTTGCAATATTCATGAGTAAATTCGTTGCAATGGAAATGGACATCTTGGTCTAAATTGAAAAGAAATGGAAAAATGGAAACTTGAAACAAGCTGAGAAAACTTAAGGAAAGAAATATCACAGGAACAAGCATGTCAGCCCTAATTGTGTAATTACTTTTTGGCTTGGTCATATAAGCTGGAAGCAAGAAATAAGAGACAATGGTAATTTCTTACTGCTGAAATGAAGGTGTCAAGCTGTCTTGCATGTGATGTTCTGTGGGCTCCAAGCTAAAGTTTACATTTAGATCATGTTACCATAATTACAATCTTCTAAGGGGCAGAGCAAAGTCTTCTCTTAGCAGTATTAGGTCAGCAGGCATACTGGCATTTGTTTAGGTAAATATAAGATAAATGATTTCAGATAATAATGAAGCTTTATTTAGTTTAATAGAAGTTGAGCGAGATCTGCAATTTTATTATAGCCTTTGTTTCGCATCTGGAAAAGCTACTGAAATTGGTAAGATACTATAGGCTTTCTGAATTTAACAATAATAAATAATTAACAATTCATATTTATATGGCATGCCAAGGTTTGCAAAACACTTTGCTATACGCCATGAGGCTGTTATTGCTGGTATCATTCCCATTTTACAGATAAGGAAACTTTGGATGAGAAAAGTGAAGAAACTTGCCCCAAATGATACAAACTAGTAATAGTAAGCCAGAGCCAGGATTCAAATCCTGCTCTCTCCTGACTCTCTTCCAGCACTTTCCTATCATATTAGAATTATAACATAAAATCAACAATGATAAAGATTGTAAAACTCTGACTATTATTATTGGTATTATTAATAAAAATTACTATCCACTTAATGCCACACTGAAATTTTCACCGACAAATGGATAACTGTTTTTGAAGGTCAACTTCATGAGAATTCTGGCTTCCCCACATTATTTATAGCCTTATACCAAGGGGGAAGCCCTGTCATTGAAATCTATCTCCTCATCACTTCATTTCTTCTATACCCCAAGTACTACTTCACAGTTTAGCAAAAGGAACTTAGCAATAGTGTACACGGTTGTAGGAGCAGTCCAATCAAAGCAAAGTATAATTCTCTTATCCATCCTCAACCAACAAAGAAAAAGGACTGCTTGCCAATTGTGTCTTTTCAAAGTCCAAATCCCATCTTGTTCCAATGGGGGTTGGGGTGAGGTGGGGTGGGAGGTAATAGAGGAGAGACACACTATTGGGAGAGGGAGAAAAAAAAAAAAATTCCATTACAGCCAGCTTTCTCATGCTCTAGTTTAGGATGTGAGTAATCATGAAAACTGTAATATCAGCTTTTTTTGTTTTTCCTTAGACTTGGTTCTTCCTTTATTTCCTTTCAAAGAGGGTCAAGCTTTTTTTTTTTAATTCATAAAAGCTGCTTTGTGATTGCTGAAGGGCTAGCTTCTCTCAGTAACAGCTTTGCCTCTACTGATAGTCGCTGTTTTAAATTATTTGATGAAAAAACAAGGCATTTCTCTCAGCAGCTGCCCTGACTGAACTCCAAGCCCCTTCCCCAACCAGTCTTCTGTTCCACTGGAAACCTATCAAATCAGCAGGAGAAAAACTTTCAAATGATGTGAAGGGGCTGGCGGAGAGCCATCAAATGGAGAGTTTTAAGACTTAAATGCTGTTTCAGAACTACCTTGCTTCCGTTAAAACCATGAAAATACCCCTTGACCACTCCACGTGCCCCATGTTTATGAAACCTTCAATACATGGTCTGCAAGACAGCCAATTAGCCCCAGGCACCTTCCAAAGGGCTTGCAAGTCTCAGTCAAGCCTCTCACATCCTCATCATCTGAATGCAATTTCTGTTGCTGTAGCTTCCCCCCCTCAATACACACACACACACACGGACACACACACACACACAATCTAACCCCCTCCCGTGGCAGCAGGGGAAAGAAAGAAAACAAAATGTGGGTTGTTAACATGTTGTGTGGTCCATATCCCCTTTGGACTTGATACATCAATGGACTATTTTTTTTTAACAAGTAGTCAAGTTCTGTGTTAAACTGGAAATATGCAGAGAATTCATGTCAATAATAATATACCATATGTAGTAGGAAGTCACTCAGTTTGGAAATTTTGTTTCTTTAAAAATGATTTTTCCTTTCAGTCTCCATGATAGTTCATAGAATCCTTCTTTGAGATGGTAATATCCCACAGTCCACGACAGGAGATCTTAAACCTGTGGTCTGTAAGGTTGGTTTTTAATATTTTGATAAATATAATTCATTTCCTTTGTAAATCTATGTATTTTATTTTATGCATTTAAAAATATTATTCTCAAAAGGAATCCAAAGGCTCACCAGACTGCCAAGGAGGAGTCCATGACAAACTTTTTTTTTTTACCCTTAGTCTATCAGAAATCTAGTAGAAGCTTGCATATATACTCTGTGGGCTATTAGTAATCATGTATGGACCCTTCTGGTTCTCTGTCAACAAGTAGGAAGAAACAAGAAAATTATTGTCCCCGCAGAGGCGTTGCTATTTAAAGTTAGATACCTTTGACATTGCAATTTTATGCAAAGATGGAATACTAAAATCTACTTCCAAGTACTAGAAAGCAATTTCTAAGAAAAAAAAAGAAAAAGTAGTCTATAACTAGTCCGCTCCCCCATCTTTGTGACTTAAAATAGAGAAACAAACAAAAAAATGAATATGTTCCCAGACTAAGTAAGGCTATGTCAAGTTTCAGCCCCTAATGAATTCTGCAGCTGAATCAAAAACATCTGAAAAGAGGAATTTATAATGGAAATGCTGACAGACCAATAACTATGACGGCATTAGTGAGTACTCCTATAATGGAGCTTTAAGAAAAATATTTGTTAAAACATTCCCATGTTGTACAATGTATGATTTTTTTTGGTTCACTGTCAAATTAAAAAGGGCATCCTTTCTTTTATTTTTCATAGCTTGTAATAGCTTATTCATCTTTTTCTGTTTTTGTCACTGATATTTCATGTCCGCCTTGATCTTTTTTTAAATCTAATTTACATACATACAAGCACCCAAAGACAATCACGGTAATAACAATACACAGTGTAGTATGGCTAAAATGTGACTTGAAACTTCAAGACTGTAGCTGTAATTGATGCTCTGTCTTCCCTTGCTGTGTTTTGTCATAACGAACTGAAGTAAAATACTCTGATAAAGATGCATTTTCAGGAAATGTCATGGATACACAAGAAGAGGAAAATACTAATAGACCGAAGCAAATGCATCAGTGGTGGTATTTGGGGCTTCTATAGAAACTGCCAAATGAGCTTGGTACCTTATGACCAGGAGATGCCATCTACTATATTGTTGAATCTGCCTGGTCAAGTTATGACACTATTGATTTTAATGGAACATCCATTTTCTATCTCTTCACCAGAGTATGCTACAATGAAACTGAAGTGTGAAGGGGTGGGGACGTCTATTTCTAAGGGCAGCTTTGCCATGAAGCCTTGTCATACCTGTCTCTACAGCTAAAAAGAGACCTAAGTAGTAAGGTGACCTGACCAGGGTGGATGGGGGAGGCGAGCAAAGGAAAGGAAGAAGAGAGGCACCCCGTCATTTTCCCTACTCTCTCCTCAGTAACTCAGGATACAAAAGAGTGTTTCCATTCATAAGAATGTTGCCGAATCACTGATTCAGTTTTAAAAAAATTATCTTCGTATGATGAGAACCTCTATCATGTTCTAAAACCATAGTCTAAACCCTGCTGACTAGTCCTCATCTCTGTAGTTGTCAATGATAGTGTGTGATAGGTGTTTCCTGACAATATAATCATTAAAACTTTATTATTACATCTGGAATTTCATGATAGGTCTGGTAATTGATTACAGAGATAGAACCCAGAATACTGCCTCCCACACACTCCATCGCAATTTGCTGAATTCCAGTAAGCTAACTGCTTAATACTCCTGGAATGGATAAACATTTTTAACTGCTCGATTTCCCATACAGACATCTCAAAAGGAGCCACTGAGAGTCAAGGGAGACTTGGATTTGTTGGATAAAATATTGTCACAAAGAATGAATGGAGAGGATGTTTTTTGGAGTGATTATGACATTATCCATAATCAGATGTAATATGGGGCTAAAACATTAAAGATAGGGGCTGTACTGGGGGAATGGGATCAATAGGCAAGTTTGCCTGATGCCATCACCTATCGAGGCATAGTGGTGATTGTGTTAGTGCCTCCTGTTTAGAGAAGGAATATGATTAGCAGGATTATTAAAAACCTCCTCAGCTCAGTATTACTAATTTCATTGACAATGTTCTGCAAATGAAAATCCTAAAGCTGACGGAATGCCAGACTGAGGGTGGGTTAGATTCTGATTGGCTGATTAGAGCCTTGATCTAATAGGAGAAAGGGTCATTAATGTAAACCAGAGTGAAGGAACATATCTAATCCTCCCCAAGCCTCTCCCTGAAAGTTGAAGGGCAATAATTAGGCAACACAGAAGAATGGATAGAGTGCTGGCCCTGGAATCTGGAAGTCCTAGGTTCAAGCTATGCCTTGAGATAGTCACAAACACGTGACAAAAGACACCTCACCTCTTGTAACCCCAGTTTCAAATAATATTTCACAGAGTTGTAAGAATTCCATGCGAATGTAAATTTTAAAGTCATCTATGTGTGTATACAAAAACAGAGAGGATAGATAGAAAGAAAGCTAGAGAGATACATAGACAGACAGGCAGATTTAAGTTTGTTAGGACTTGAGGGGGTTTGGGGTAAGACTCGTCATTTTATCATGTAGAGAGTGCCTCTAATGAAGAAATTCTCTCTACCAATACAGACCAAACACTAGTCTACAAGTACAGGTTTAGAGAGTTGCCTAGGACATTCAGAGGTTATGTGACTTGCTCTAGTCGCACAGCCAGTATACATCAGAGGTCTTATTATAAAAGCAATGACAGAAATTATATATACATATATATAATTGCATATACACACAAATATATGTGTGTGAGAGAGAGAGACAGACATACAGAGAAAGAGGGAGAGAGACGAGAAAGAGAATAAAATATGTCAACTTATTCCCAACTAGGACCAAAGTATCCCAAGTTTTCTATCTCCTCTCTTTCTTTTTTTCTTTTTTCTTTCTTTCTTTCTCCCTTGAGAACACCCACATACATACATCCATCCTTTGTTTTAGTATTTGGTTTAGTATTTGGAAACAAATAGGAAATGGGCAGGTATGGGGAGCATGTAAGAAACACAGAGAAGACTGGACTACCCCTCCAAAGAAAAACAGCAAAAGCAAAACACACCATAACCAACAGTCTGAAAATTACTTTTTTCCAAAACAAGTTACTCTATGATTAAAAAAAAACACATATTCCTCCATATCACAGATTAATTTCTTTTTTGACCAACTTGTCCTCTTCCTTGATTACATGCCAAATCTAGGAATTGATTTAGATGACATAAGCCAAAATGCTTCCTCAGACACATAATACATGATTCTCATTTTTTAAAACCAAAATGGGGCCAGTATATAACAAAGCTAAATGTACACTCACAGATAGAAATTCTTTAAGGCCCCCAAGATCCTAAAAGAAGAGGGTTCTACTTTTTTCAGGAAAAACCACTTACTCTACCAAATGTCCCATAAGCAATGGGTCTGTGGATCCCTATAGTTAAATAATGAAACCATTGGCTAATATCTCTAGTTTTAGCACGCAGCCCCTGCTAAAAGTCTTAAAGAGTGAAATAAGTGTGGGTCTTTTTGAGAGAGTAAAACATCAACCTCTGTTCACTATTAAGGCCTCAGTTCACCTTTTTATCTTTAGTTTCCATCCTGACAATCACCATATCACTATGGTGGCTCCCTTTGCTAATGGTCACCAGATTCAAGTTAAAAATGCCTTTGCCATCTCCAAAAAGTTACGCTAATGTAAACAAGTATAGTTTTTGTGCAACTGAAAAAATCACAACCACGAAACAGGTCAAGTAATAAAGGATGTTTTCCTAAGAGATACGTTAAATACTTAGCTTCTTTGATGAGGAATGAGGACACGAGGTTCAAAATAAGACTTTTATCATTCTTCCCCATCACAACTCCCTCTTAATCATTAAGTCTAGCTCTTAAAGTTTCAATTTGAATGAGTTCAAGTTCTATGTTTTTCAGACCAATAACATGCTGTTATTTTACTCATTTTCTTTCACCAATCACTGTCATGTCTGTCCTGTTACTTATTCACCCAATTATCTTAGCAGTAAACTCATCACATACCGAAAGGTACAGTACATGCTGCCTTAGTATTCTACATAATAGCAAAGCAGCCTCATCATATATTACCTGATAGTATTCACTAATATATATGTACATATACATATATGTGTATAGTATTCATTAATATGTGCATATACATGTGCATAGACATAGATATATCTCAATATGTCTAGATATAGAGGTATCTCTAGATATAGCTAATCTATAAGTATAATAGATCTATCTATATCTACATCTATATATTTCTTTATCTAGAGATATAGATGATGAGATAGAGAAATATGCATGTAACCATTTTACTACCACTCAGAACAAAACTAGATAGAAGTAGTATGGTAAAGGAATTAAACATTTCTTTATAAAAACCTCGGAATCCTTTTTCTACTCTTTTTAAAAACTCTACTCCCTAATCCTTTTTCAAACACTTTCCTAAAATAAAGAAAGGCTGGAACGGTAATAATAATTACACCCAATGTTTGTATGAACCTTTAACGTTTTTCAAACTGCTTTTATTTGCATGGAATGGGACTTAGCCAAATCATATTTTCTACAGAATTACTGCAAAGACTCAAAGAATAATCAACAGGCTGGGTATGGAGTCTCTATGGTAAGATCATAAATTTGGAAGATTCCTTAAAGTCATCTAGTCCAATCTCCTCATCTCACAGATGAGGAGACCGGGGCCCCAAAAAACACTGAGGGACTTGCCTAAGGTCATAAAGGTAGTAAGTGGTAGATATAGAATCTGAACCCAGGTTCATAGTCAGCATTCTTCTCATTTCTGCCTCATGCGGCATCAATCCCAAGTGCTTGAATTATGCAGTAGATAGATTTAAATTACAAAGGTGAGGACTCAAATGGTGGCTCTGTCACTTACTACCTTCTGACTTTGTATGACTTTGGACAAATGACTTAACCTTTCTGGATCATCTATATAATAAAAGTATTGGACAAGATGCTTTCTAAGGTATCCTCTAGCTCAAATATTATAGTAAGTGGAGAGGTCTGAAGATCTGGTTCAATTCTTACTTCTGATAACTTACTACCTGTATGACTTTGAGTAAGCCACACTCTCAAGGTCTCAGTTTCATCATCTATAAAATGATTGTGTTAGACTAGATACCTTCTGAAGACCCTTGCAGTTCTAGATCTATGAGTCTCTATTGCAATGGAAATCCCAAATATCCTCCGGTTAACTTCATCTCACAGTACCCATGCAAAGCAAGTCATGTTACTTCAATAAGCCTGACAGCAAATTCACATGCCATTCATATGTGTATCTACATTCCTCTACTCACTCAATACAGTATTTCCCAGTCCCTGGCATATAGAGGGCACTAAATGAACACTTACTGATTAACTGGCTGATTCTCAGTGGCCCTGAGTCATGAGTCACAGGGAAGCAACTCCTTCTCATTTTATAAAGAGAAATTTCCCAGGTACAGAGACTCTAATGTCCTTCCCAGACATTTGCAAGTTATCAGAGGCATTAGGAGTAAATACTGAAGGTATACAAATCTCCTTTGAAGCCCGGAGCATCTCCCTCCCTGCGGGTAGTTTTATTTAAAAGGATATCAGGACCGACCAAAAGGAAATGAGACATCAAACTCTAGCCATGAGAAGAACTTTACTTCTTCCTGATCCCTTTCCCAGGAAAATTTATCTGCCTTCAACTTTTCTAGCCTTAGTTACTTTCTTTACTTGAGAAAATATTTTGCTGCTGGGGTGAGGATGGAGAGGTGAGAATCTTTATTTGTACCTCAGCTATAGCCCTTCATCACATTCTACTTAGCACCATGACTGCTCATATGCTACATTCAATTGAACTGTCAACTAATTCTTGCCAGATTATTGTAAGCAACAGGATTGTAGAGTATATGCCTTTTTCATTTTTGTACCCTCTAAAGTGCCTGACATGAGATCTTACACAGAAAGTGAGTGCGCAGTAAATATTCCGTAATTTTTGAAAAGATTAATGGAATCTTAAAAAAAATTTTTTTCAATCTAATCTTAATGAGTTTTACTAAAAATCAATACATTTTTATAAACACTAAATAGAAGGATGGCTATCTTCTTTTGGACCAATCCACCCTCTTGCTTGATTAACTGCCAAATTTTGGAACTGATTTGGATGACGTTAGTCAATACGCTTCCTAAGCAACAGTTTGGAAAAGAAGTTGGATAGTATGGGCATGAGAGGCCACAGAGGGAGATGCTCTGATAAGAGGGAAAAATCACTCTTCCTCTGAGTAGAAATAGCAAGATTCAGACTTTTAGTCTCCTCACCTCCTTCGTGCTGGCTGCTCCTGAAGAAGGAAGACTCTCAAAGTAGACTGTGCCACATGCTTCTGGATTTCCAGGCCTTATCAACACCTTCCCAGAAAGACAAGGAAGACAATGGACTCCAAAGGGACAGATTCAGCTCCAACACGTAGGAAGTCACTGTCATTTTAGTGGTTACATATTGAGCAATCTACCACTAGGGAACATTAAGGAAGTCATTTCCAAATCAAACTCACCACAGCAGGGCCACAAATTTCATTACACTTTGAGCTTTTTGGAGAATATTTTCAAGGATCATGCAGCTAAAAAGTGACTGAAGTCACCTGTTTCTCTGGTTCACACTGGTATTCTCATCAACCTCAAATGACTACCCTGCCTATATTCAAGCACATTCTAACGGGGAGGGAAGGAGATCCCAGTTTATACTTTTGAAACTCAAGTCTCTTTTACCAAAAGGTCAAAACTGTCAGCCCCAACAGGCTGGGAAGGAGGAATGAGTGAATACGAACTTCGCTCCATGTGGCTATGGGCACAGAGATTCAATCATATTTGTCTCTTGGCACTACCAGGACTAAATTTACCTAAGGAGTGTCTCCGTTCTTCTGAGAACAAGGGACTGAGTTTATCACTCTCAAATCAGATATACCCTGGGGAGAGTTCCCCCAACTAAAAAAGGTAATGCTTTCCCCCTCCTTTCTCCATTATCCTAAGCCCCTAGGTTTTTTCTCCTAATTTTAGAAGTCCTGTTGTTCTGTGGGAATAGAACAGTGTGAAAACTGAGCATAGTATAAAATAAAAGAAAAAAAAAGGAAAAAAAAGAGTGGCTCCATTTCAATTCTCACAGCATGTTTAACCAAAGAGCAAAGCCACTGGTATGGCTTAATAGCTAGGTATTAATGCTTTCTTTCATTTCTCAAGGATACAGCATGGCAAGGAGGAAGGAATGCTGGAATATTAGTCAGAGAGAGGGTCTGGGGTTTGAATCTTGTCTACCACATCCTACCTGGAGACCCTTGGTCAAGTCAATTCCCACCTCCAGGCCTTAGTTCCTTCATCTATAAAATGAAGGAGTTAAGATAGATAAATTTCTAAGCACCAGAGAAAGCACAAATATTGTCTTACCTGGAAACTTTTTAGACATTAAAACATATAACAGGTCCAGTATTGTTTCTAGAAAGGGGATCAGTAGAAGAAGCACTGGAACTTCAGAATGAGGTGTTACATCAAGCAAACTTTGTGGCAATTATTCCAATATTTCAAAACACAGGTTCTTTTTCGTATATCCCAGAAATGTGCTCTGATGGGACTTTTCCTCTAGCTACCTGGGGAGAACAGGTTACTTATTTCAATTCTGCAGAGGCAAAGCCTAATGATGTTATAAGTGCAAAGACCCTTCAAAGTTGAATTCCATTACATCATCCCTACCCCTTGCCATCTGAGCAATGACTAGGGACCAGCCTGCCCTAGAATGGAATCCATAATGACTGCACTGACACTGTGACTCAATGTCTGGGACTCTATGAAGGATCCCCCTGGTTCCATCCTGGCCAATGAGAGCTGTGAGATGGGGAAATACAGAGTACAAAGCACTGGATGGATGAAAAGGAGGCAATGAATGCCTCCAGACCCCAACCTGGGCCGCCTCACTGTACGTTCCCTTTTTCCAGTCACTGCCAGGGTAGATAGTAGTACTGAAAGCAGCTTAGTGCAAGCATGCAAGAGATTTGTGACAGAAAGTTAGAACTCTATGTCAAGCCTTTCACGCAAACAATAAATATTACTTCTGCTCATAATCAGACTTTTCTCCAGCATCGTCTTTGAATGTTGAACCTTTTTCAATTAATTAAAAACTATGCACTGCAGAGTGCATATTTTATCAGCCCTCAGCTGCTTAAGTGTCTAGAAAAGACCAGGCAGTTTTTCTTTCTTTTTTTTTTCCAGGCAACCCAGAGCAAGTACTTGCAAGGGTCATATCTTTTTAATTATCTTTTCTCTCTTTGATTAATTATTCCGTCTGACAATA
>JAJHZJ010000198.1:6675455-6805455 GCA_023548195.1 Bettongia penicillata ogilbyi | reverse complement strand
TAACATGGCTTAGATAAATCATCACCTGTGACAAAACGAACCCAAAGCTAGGCTGCATACCAGATTTTGTTGAAAAGAATTCTAGTTCAAGTGTTACAATAAGGTGTTTATATTTCTTCATATGCTTACCATATTACCTTTATTATGTGTAACATCAAAGTGATTATAGCAATTACATCTAACAGAATTAATTATATAACTTCCCATCACTCCTGGATACATAATGCATTAGAGAGGTAAGCCCAAGAAAGAAAACATCTTGATTGTGGAAACTATTGTTGGTGCCTGTTTTCTTCCACAGCTGTACCAAACTGAAGACAAATTTCAGAAATGGTAGGGCATTAAAAGATGAGGCTGTTAACGGGCAGTGAGTATGTGTATAAGGAAGTATATTGTTTAATGGAAGAAATGGTCTGTTTTCATATTGTTTTGGCACAAATGGCCAGGTAAAATCATTTTTAAAAAATATTTTCATTTTTTCAAGGAGCTGGTTAAGCTACCTAGCAAATCCGTTACTCCATAAAGAAAGGAGTGCATGGGTGAAAGACTTACAAGCCTTTACGTATGCAAAATAAATTCACTCAAAGCTTCATTAATATTAATTTAAATTCAAAACCCATTTACATTAAATTGTTCATTAAAAACTGCCTATTTTATGCAACATGCATTCCTCAAAGAACGCAGAGGAAACTGAAACACATAGGGCTGGATTTAATGATGGGGATGAAATATCAAAAGTAAATGAATTTGAGTCATTTCACGCATATTATAAAGCCAGCCCTTTTCTCTCCACCAGCAGTGGGCTGAAGTTGGGTGGGCCCTCAGTCATCCATAGTAGCCTGCATTAAGTTATTCAAGACTTGTATGTGGAATCTTCTGACTTTTCTAATAGTGGGCACAGGAAAACAGAAATAATTCATGGTAAAGAGTGAATGAATATACCCATTTCAAAATGCTGGACCAGTATGAACATGTAAAGCTACTTGAAGAATCCCAAATGGACTCTAAATTAATGATAAGTTTGGCTCAATTGTTAAAAATGCACATGAGTTCATGTACGTGGGTATTAAAGTGCACATGCTTGGTCTAAAATTAGCATTATTCCTTTATTGTCTTTCTCTCACCTCTGCCCCCACCTCTCCCCTCCCCCCACAGAATTTTAGTTTCTGAAAGCTTGACCAATAAGAGTGTAATGGGAAGAGATTGGGAGGTTCCCTACTCAGTGAACTCCCACACTGAGGACACTTACTAACTTACCCTGTTTCCCAAACAGCTGTTCTGGATAGAAGAAACAGTCATAATTAATAACATGTGTCCTGACAGTATGAATTAATAATTTATCATTAAGCTCGAATACCAAGTAAAATTATTCTTCAAAAGTCACACCTTTGCATATCTGAGAAAACAGGAAGGTAAGGGAAGGTTCCAGGTAACATGGCCTTTTAAGGAATAATTTTTACAGTTTTTGTCCCAGTTCATTTTTTTGTTTAACACAAAATAAAATCTAGAGTCAAAATTAATTAAACTTATGTATCAAGGTACTACTTAAACTTGTATCTGTACTTAATTCCTTTTTTTAAATTTAGAGATGCTTCAAAAACTTTCAAAATTTTGTTAAAGCATCTTATAATGTAATACAAAAAAAATTCTCTGGATCCATAGCATTGCAGTTTTGTACACAGGTAGTCATAAACAATTTCATGATGGCCTATTCTTTATTATTTCAGCTCAGAAACTATGGAGCAAGATTTTCTACCTAAATTACTGAAATTCGCAACTAATTCAAATTTTTTAAAACTCAAGGAAAGCTAACAAAATCTACATCTCCATTTCTTGTGCTTTTGGTAGTAACACTAAAAAGGGGTGTGTGTCTGTGTGTGTGTGTGTGTGTGTGTGTGTGAGAGAGAGAGAGAGAGAGAGAGACAGAAAGAGAAAGAGAGGGGGAGAGAGAGAGAGAGAGAGAGAGAGAGAGAGAGAGAGAGAGAGAGAGAGAGAGAAACACCCTTAACCACACTCATTGTTTAGTGGGATTTTTAAAATTAATTTAATGACTAACTGCAAATACTGGAAACTAGAATTAATCTGTCTGGATAAAAAAAGGCTTACAGACATTTAAATGCATGTATCGGGACACTTTATCAACCTAACATAAAATTGTCATCTTATCTTATTATATGACTATTTTATGCATGTGTCAAAGAATTTAAAAATGACTGCCTGTCTATTCAGTCTAATTACAACTGCATATTATCTGTCTGCATGTACCAGTCCATATCATTGTTACGAAACACAATATATTGTATTCACCTTTCATTGTTAGCTTCAAACAGATAAACCACAATTTAAGGAGTGACTAAATTTTAAAATTCTCAGGTCTTAAACACCTGAGCAGGAATGTTTGGTGACACTAGATTATGTCTGTTTCTGATTTTTTTCACACACAATAATGGTTAATATTCTAATCAGTCAGTATTAACATAGCACATACCTGTATATATACATATTACATATGTACATATATGCATATATGTATATAAACTATACACATCTGTTTATATATACATAGTGTATGTACTAATATATAGTCCAGTTTGACCAACATATTCAAGTAAAATATAGCTACGAATATACTCTTAAGAAAAAACCTCATTCACACCTACATGCACACATACCTACTTTGTACTTAAAGGACTCACGCTATTTTATAGTTGGTCTATGGTATCGATATGAAAGGAGTGGCATGAAAGTGATGCAAACTGCATTTGAAATAACTAAAACATTCATATCATCAGACTAAGACGTTATTGCTTCTCCACCAAGACCGAGGAGATCCAAGTCTACTTTTCGATTTTGACTTTGATTTCTTCCGTGGCCTTCCCCATCACCCAGGCGAGCAAGGCTTTGTACCTTCAAACTGACCATGCAATGCACCTCTCAGGTGAGCTTTTTGATTCTCCAGTTCCTACTTGTGCTGGAAAACATCACAAGGGAAAAGAAGAGGAGAAGGAGATGGTGTTGGTGGTGAAGTCCCCTAATTCCTGCAAACTCACCCTAGCTTCACAGCATTCCCCATATCCCCAAAGCAGTCACAATTCATTCTAATCAATTTATAAAACAATCTTTAGTAAAAAGAGGAAGAATGCAGACTTGTGAGCCAATTTAAGGAATAGCTGCTGATACATCAGTTATTGATGATTTCCCTCCTGCTTATAAGTGTGCTCAAGGCAAAACTGCAAGGAAGATGACATCAGCCATTCGCGATAAACTGTGGCCCTGGAGAGCACTGAAGCCCTAACTGACAGTTGTCAAGATAACAGAAGCAGTGGTAGCTGATTCTGAAAGATTCTGCTCTCCAGTTGGATGTTTACCAGAAATGTCCATCCCTCCTTGCCTTTATGCTCCATTTTTTTTCTTTCTTTCTTTTTGCATTGTTCCTCATACTTTGCAGGAAAAGAGGGAAAAAGGGAAAGCAGAGGGACAGCCATAACTAATCATTTTGTCAGCTTGCTGCTGGGAGGAATCTCTGTCGAACAGAGAAATATATGGCAGGTTCGGAGGCAAATGGGATCTGTAACAGGGGCTGCTCCTCTGCGTACCTACAGAGAGGTAGTCTGACTACATGGCTGTGTTTACTTTGTTTGGAGGGAAGAAGTAGACTTCAGAGAAGTCCGATAAACCACAAGGCAGGGATTAATTTTTCAGAGGTACACACACCCCGGCAGGTTGTGGCCACTGTTCCTAACCTGGACCCTTCTAACTAGAACTTAAAGACATTTTTGTATTTCTTTAGGTACTCTTGAAGCTAATAGACTGAGTAGCCTTCTTCAGAGGCAACTTTGGGCATTGGGGTCTTCAAGAAGAGTTTTAAAAAGTCAAGGTCTTCACAAGTTTAATTTATTATAACTAAGTTCCAAAGGAGGATAATTTTCTTCCAAAGAATGAAAGTTAAAGGTAGCAGGTGGGTTGGGAACCAGTTGGTGACAAGAGAGAAAAAGAAAGAATTGGGTTTCTATTACTGAGGTACATATGTTCCTCTTACGAAATAAATTTATATGAACAAAAGGTCTGTCACTAGTTATTAAGAATAACTAGAACCATGATTTCTTCATCTTTTAAGAAGACATTTATTATTTGTTTGGTCTGATTCTTTTAAGTGCTAAGAGAAAGCTGTAATTTTTAGGAAGGTATAATTATAACTTTTGTCACACTAGCCCGGCCTCCATTAACACTGCTGGGTCCTAGCTTTCCCAAACATCATCTATTTGGCACAAATGTGTGCTACCTTAAGTGGCAGATCTTGTGAACTAAAACGATTATTCCTTTAAACAGGTGAGCAGACCTCTACGTCTGACCTTCTCCCACATTAGTTGGGGGAAGGGGAGAAGGAGAGGAAAAGGAAACTCACCAGATCCTGAGTTATTTCCCTCCTTTACAATCCCAAAGTCAGAAATGATTGCTTTTCAGAAATTCTTGGAGACAGCTTTAGTCTTCCACAGTGTGGTGTTAACACTTGGGCTAGACGTAAAGAATTTGTGCACCTGTCTGTTATGTCTGCAAGCTCAGTACAGCTGAGAGTTCTTTGTTGTTATTCTGCTCCAGACCATTAAAAGGGCCCTAATTCCTATGACATGATTATCCAGGTACCAAAGCCCATTTGTCACCTGCAGCAGAAAATTGAGTTAATGCACAACTAAAGGCAACCAGGACTGTGTAATATCAACTTGATTACATCAAACTAGCTGCAAACCTAATTCTACTGGATGACACTGCGTTGAGCTTGTCATCTCCAATCATTAAAGCTGTCAGGAATCCATCAGGTTTACAGCTAATTAGGTGAACACTAATGAAGCTGGCAAAACAACTTTTCTTTTTTTATGGCTGAGCGGACCTTTCAGTTTGGAGGGGAAAAAAATTCTCCAGTATTCTCTAGGTTGCTGGGAACTGGATTTTCAGAGTTACCAATCAGCAGACATCTTTCTTTTTTTTTTTTAACCCCCTCTATCAGTACAAAGCAATCAATTTGTCATCACTCTCAGTATGCCACAAAAGCAGTCATGAACCTTATAACTTGCAGCTGTGAGGACCCAAAAAGAGGAGGGGTAGGGGGAATGGGAAGTTTCTTGTCCATGTAGACAAAAACCTCACACAGTTCACTTATTGGTCTTTACATACTTATCACCAGCATAAATGTGGAAGGGATTTTTTTTTTTCACTCTGCTTAAATAAGTGGCCCTTCAGTCATTCTCCACCCCCTCCTCTTCATGTCCATTAGGCAGAGGCATTTTGATAAAGTAAAGCCAAAGCCAGTGTATGGGGGAAGAATGAAAGCACTCACTCTGCCAACTTCTGATTGACCATTAAGCTATTGATGAATGTGCCTGTCAGGAGAGAGACAATTAAATCAAATATGAAACAAAGTCGTTTTGACGGGTCATTTTGATAGAGCAAAACCATTCTTCCATCTCCTATTAGTCCTGCAGTCAAGTTTTTATAATGAATATTTCTTAACTAACCTGCTAAATCTTGGTTGTTTTGCAAAAGGTATAAAAAAATTCCTGCAACACAAGCTGCTCTTGAAAGGGAAAAAAGTCTGTTTCTAGTTTCTTTAGTATTCTAGCACATCAGGCAAGAGGATCAGATTTAGTGAGTGACACTGAAAAGCGGAACTGCAAAGAGATTACCAGATCAAATTTGAAGATGTTAAAATGAACCCTTGTTAATTACAAGACACACTGACACCTCAAAATGCATGCCCAAAAGAAAAAGAAAAATCTGCAACTCAGAAGGAAGCCCTGGAAATTAGTATGAACCTTACAATGCAACTTTTTAAAGAAAGCATTATTAAGCAAAGCTGGGGGGTGGGGGGGGGAGGCTTTCATTGATGCAGTTAATATCCCAGTCTCATTTATTCAAGTTATAAATTGATCTGGCTAAGAGACAGAGAGGCCTCAATTGACTGAACATTCTATACATAACTATATCACTTTGAAAACTTTCTAAACTTGGGTCAATCTGGAAACAAGAAGAAAAATATTCTCCCCAGAAAGTCGGTCTCTTTCTGTGGTTTTCTAAAGACATTGACAAAAGAGCCTGTGCCTAACAGGAGAAATAACTATGCACAGTTCCAGTTATCCTGTGGAAAGGATTGGTATAGAGTTCATCCCATTTGGGCCCCAACTGTCAGATCTTGGGTAGTTTCTTTTTTTCTCCATAGTAAACTCATTCTACAAGTTTACTGTACTTGATAAATACTATTCAAGAACAACTAGGATAATGGAACTTACTGCTGCTACTACTACTACTGTCACCACCACTACCAATACTACTACTACAACTACAACTACTACTGCTGCTGCTACTACTACTGTAAGATATACTGGGGGGGGGGGGAAGTACTTCTTTCAGATATAACCAACACATAATTTCTAGCCAAGAAAAGCTCAGAATATACTTGGCCACCAGTCTTCTCCCCTTCCCCCTCAGCTCCTCCCTCTGCCACCCCTCAAACACTTAATCCTCTCCTTTGTGCAACATCATCTGTACCTCTCCACCTATGAGTGTTACTCATATCAAAATACATCTTGTCCATATGTGGTCCTCTCAAACAATCCTCCAGAAATCCCTGATCTACTGACAGGGCTCGCCTGACGTCACAGAGCCTGGCGTTAGTGGAGCAAGTGATTTATTGATGTTTATTGGGAATGAATAGATCAAAGGCAGCAGGATGACAGGCGATCAATCAGTCATCAAATCAAGGATGGCAAGAGGCCAGAAATCCTTCTAGCAGTCCACATGCCCCCAACTGACGATTATTGCAAAATAATGTTTGTGTGTGTTGTCTTTGGTTCATGGGCTGATTTGCCAGAAGAAAAAAAATAATTAATTAAAAATCTGCTCAGTCTTAACAGGACTTGACAGTCCAGGCCCAAAAGAAATAAAGGAAAAAGACAACTATTCAGATGTAGCCCAGAAAGTATTAGAAGAAAAGGCGAGTAGTAAGGGGGGAGGGGGGCAAGGCAGGGGAGGGATTTCAAGCCAGCATCAAAAATATTCTTGACAGTCATCTGACAATACACAGACCCTTCTCAGCTTCGGCCTCCTCTGCGGCTTCTCAGCTTGGGCCCAATAAATGAAAAATCAATAGGATTAGCCCGAAGGTTGCCAAAGGGACCACGGGCTCCTTAGAGGAACTGGAGATGTCCCCAGCTCAGCCCCGCAGGAGGGAAGGCAGTTTCAGGCCAAGTTTAAAGGGGAGGGGGGGCGGGGGAGAAGTCTTTCCCAGTGTCTCTTTTAAGAAGCCAGATGACCCTCTAGGACTGTTACACACACACACACACACACACACACACACACACACACTTCCCCTCTCAACTCATCTTTTCAAGAGAAAAAGGGATAGAGTGAGACCCAGATTGCAAAAAGGCAGTGCTTGCTTCTTTCCCGAAGTCCGGAGGAAAGAGGACAGCAAGGGATGAGAACTAGGCGTCCAAGGGGAGCTGGATGCCCCAAATCCGACAGCCTCACACATTGGCATATCGCAAAGCCCTGAGTTACTCTTGAGAACAGTGAGGGCAGATGGAGCAGAGCGAAATGCCGGAAGGTGAAAATAAATCGGACCTGGGTAGAGGAGAGAGGAAGCGGCAGGGACGGGAAAAGACTAGTGAGAGGTGGAAGGAGGAGAAGGGAAAGGATGAGTACAAGAGGCAGAAGAAGGCTCGTACCTGCTGCGCGCCGGGGCGCTTGCTGCTTTCTCCTCGGCATCCTGCTCTCCAGCGACTGCTGCTGCCGCCGCCGCCGCCGCCGCCGCCGCTGCTGCTGCCAGGGGTAGGGGGCGGCGAGCGGGGAGGGGAAGGAGGAGAGGGGAGGGGAGTGGGTGGCGCTGGGGTGGGAGCTCTGGGGGTGGGGGGGAGGTTGGCAGAGTTATCTCAGCCTCCCCCCCGGAGATCTCCTGTGTGATCCTGCTTCCTCCAGTCTCTCAGCTTTTTCCCCCCTTCTTGCTCATACACGATCCCACAAACGTGAGGGAGGAGGAGAGGGGAAGGGGGAGGAGGGAGCGGGAGGGAGAGGGAGGAGGAGGAAGAGGAGGAGGAGGGAGGGGAGGTGGTAGGAGGACGGAGCTGCCGGCAGAATGGGAAGTTTGACAAATCGCCCCGGAGGCAGGAGGAGGAGGGGGAGGCGCAGTCGGGCCTCCCCCTCCCCGGCCCCAGATGAGGTGCGCCTGGTTGGGGGGGTGGGGGCAGAGAATTGGAGGGGGGCAGAGAAGGAAATCCGAGGACGGTGAGGAGGAGAGGAGGAGCAGAGGGGAGCCCTCGCTCCTCGTCCGGCCCGGCCCCGGCCCTCCCCGGGGGGAGGGGGCTCACGGCATCCAGCGGGGAGGCGCGGACAGGCTGGCCGGCCCGGCGGCCGCAGCAGCCGCCGCTGCAGGATCAGCGGTCCTCAGAGCCGGCGGCGGGGCTGGAGCCGCGGCGGCCGCAACAGGCAAGCTTAAAGGAAAACGAGATGATCGTATCACTCAACTCGGCTGCGGGGGGGGCGGCACCGAGCTTCCCCCCACCCCAGTCATCCTTGGGACCTTCGCTCCTTAGCGGCTCCGCCGGGGGGAGGGGGCTGAGCCTCTTCTCCGCCCCCTCCCCTCTACTCCTCGGCCCCCACCTGGTGCAAGCTCCTCTCCCCTTCCCGCCCCTATCCCAGGATCGCATGCACCCCCCCACCCCCTCGTCCCCGCAGCCGCCGCCGCCGCAGCCGCTGCCGCCTTCCGCGCCCGCCCTGCCCCGGCCCCTCTGCCCCAGCCGCTCGCCCCGCTCACCCCTCCGGGGAGACCGCGGCTCTTCACTTTGCTGCCCCTACCAGCGAGTCCCTGAGTCAGGCCTGGCCGGGCCCCACGCACCCTCCTTCTCCTCCTATCTCACCCCCCTCCCCTCCTTCTCCGGGCACTCTTCTTCGCCCGCTTTTGTCTAAAGGCCTGAAATCTGTCACGGCAAGTCCGATCGCCCCACAAGATGACAGTCAAACATTCATGAAAAGCAGTTTCCGTGAGAGACTGAGAGAGGGAGGGTAGGAGGGCGCAGGCAGAGCCCAGGGAGAGGGAGAGGGGGAAGCCCACGGCCGCAGCTCCTGCCCCCTCTCACCCTCTCCTCCCGCCCCGGCTCCTCCTCCAGGCCACCCCCCCCCCACCGGCCCGAAATGGACACTTTCCCCAATTTCTTTTCCCGGCAAACTTTCCTCCTAGGTAGGGGTTCAGGGGGTGGAGATGGGGCGACTCTAAGTTTCCTCTTAAGACTTTTACAATAAATGTCCCACCCTGCTACCCCCACTTGGACCTGCGCTCCCCTTCCCACGCCTTGGCTCCCACTCACCGCGCCCTCCCCGGGATGTTACAGCCCACACCCCCACCCACTCCCTGGGGCGACTGGTAAAGAGGGATCTGGAAACCATCCAATGGCCTTGTCCCCTGCAGAGACTCTACATCCCAACCTTGTCCCTTCCTCCGGGCTCTCCGAAGAGGGGGAGGGGGTCTCCTACCGATGTCCCCTCCCTGCTTTCTGCACATCTTCCACCTCCCCAGCCTCTCCGCCCCACTCCTCTCCCCTTTCCTCCCCTCACCACCAGCCGGCGGTGGGGCAGGGACAGGGTTAGAGGAAGGCGATCGATTATTGATTGGAAGATTGGGGATCGATCAGGGGCCCAATTGACTTCCCCCTCCCCCCGGCCTGCCGGCCAGGGATGGCCACACCAACTCTGGGAGACACGGGGGGAGGGGGATGGAAGAGGAGGAGGAGGGCGACTAGCCGGGGGGAGGAGGTGGAGGAGGAAGAGGAGGAGGAGGAGGAGGAGGAGGAGGCTCACTTACGGGCGGCGGGTGCGTGCGTCTGTCCGAGTTCATTTGTGCAATCCCCGGGCCGGGAGAGCGGAGCGCTGGCGGCGGCGCATCGATGCGCTGTGGGTTTGATTGCGTCTCCCTGGGTTTGCAATAATGCGCAGCCCGAAGGAGGGGACTGATTTCTGTTTCCAGTGCTTTGCGAACATGGACCGGTAGCTATGGCCAAGCACCTTCCCGGCCTGGCCGCCAAGTGCACTTTTTCCTGGGCCCCCGCCCCTGCCTACCCCACTGCTGCTTGCCTGTCTTTGCTTCTGCTTCTGCCTTTCTCTCCCTCTCTTCTTCTGCTTTCCCCGCGTGGGCTGGGGGGAGTCACTTAATGACAGTCCCAGCAAACCCGAGGCGTTCCTGCCTCTCCCTCGGGCCGCCGCCACCGCCGCCTCTGGGCTTCAGGCTCCGGACTTCTGATCCCAGCACCAGTAGCAAAGCAGAGTCTGGTTGGTTGGTTGATTGGGTTGCCTTTTTTTTTTTCTTCCCTGAGTCTTTTTTTTTTTCCTTTTTTCTTTTTCTCTTTTTCTTTTTGTGTTTTTTTTTTAAGTTCACAAGGATGATTTTTTTTTTAAGTCAGGGAGTCAGTGATCTCATTTGGATGGAAAGATCAAAGCAAAAAGTGTCCATTGAGTCCTTGTTTTCAAGAGCAGGATCAAGACCTGGGCTCAGTCCATGTAGCTTACTAGGTGCAGATGTGACCACGTCCTCCCGTTCTCTAAAGCCGACTGGACGCTCTTTCTCCCGCGCGCCTGAGTGTTCTTTCCAAGTTGCAGGGGATGGATTTGGGAGCTCTGCTAGCAGGGCTAAGGGTTCTGGGACATTTCTTGGTCTGTGCCTGGGGTTTGGGAGCTGAAGGGAGGGGTGGTTGATCCTGCTGGGAAAATGGAAGAGGAAGGGTATTTTGGATTGTCTCGCTGTTTGTTGTTTTGAAAGCGGACCTTTAGGAGGAAAAAGGTATATTCTTAACCACCCGGTCCCCAGGGGGAAAAGCTACAGTTGGGAGAAATGAAACATTTCTAGCAAACGAGAAAATGGTGAGTTGTCAGATGCTGCCTTGGCTGCCAAATTCTTTCAGCTCCCGCGTCTTTGTGACTTGCTGGTGTCTTCGCAGTCAGTTAACTGGCGTCGGTCGTGAGAGTAGCGGTCTACGTCGTCTTGAAAGGTTTAAGTTGAGACAGTGTCTCCAAAATCCAGTCTGTATATCGGGCTGCGTTGTTTGCACAGGGAATACTCGACTTTAACTGAATCAAGAATTTTTTAAGCTCAATAGCTCTCTGATGCTATTCTATTCTCTCTCTCTCTCTCTCTCTCTCTCTCTCTCTCTCTCTCTCTCTCTCTCTCTCTCTCTCTCTCTCTCTCTCTCTCTCTCCTCCCCTATTTCTTCGATCTCCTCTCCCCAATCTCTTTTCTTTGCCCCCCCCCTTTCTTTCTCTGTCTCTATCTCACTCTTTATCTAGGACTCACTCTTTAGCTTCCTCACTCGCTCTGACTCTCTCTGCTCTGGCTCCTCATACCGTTAGATCCGCCCTAACATCTGTCCGTCTCACCATTAGCACATCCATCAGTGTCGCGCTGGCTGCACATCGCAGCGACAACACACCAGACACAACATGGACTGTGATTCAATACAAATAACTAGCACACCGAGCAACTTCTACCAAGAAGGAGCAAGGAATACAGTCCCACTATTTACAAATGTTAACCACATTCAGAAAAGCATCTTGTCCTTGTCTTTGACACAAAACTGAACCTTGCCTCTTTTTCTTACCTCCCCTCCCCAGTTAAATTGGAGGAACCCGAATAGTTTTCTCGTGAGACTAACTGCAGAGATGGAAGGAGAAATGAGTGCTCTACTGCAGCGAGATGGATTAGCTCTCGGGCTTCCTTCTGTCTCTTTCTATGGACAGGGTTTGTGCTTGGTGGTGGTGGTGGTGGTGCATGGGTCGAATGGAGACAGTACTCAAATCTGCATCACTTAGAATGCATACAAGACATACAGTAGTTTGTAGCCTGCAGTTTTGATAGATTTAAACCAAAGTGAGAGAAGTCCTGTGTGTGGTGGAGGACACTTAGCAAAATTATTCTGTAAATTCAAAGCTAAAACTGTCAAATGTTTTCCTGTTTCTGCAAGGTCAATTAAAAAGGGAAAGGAGAAATTGACTTAAAATAAAAAGACCTTGGGCTTCTTTAACTCCCAGAGGAAGGTTCTGCCTAGGATGACTTACAGTAAGAAGTGTGTACGCTGAGCTGTAACAGAATGCTAGAAGTAAGAAGGTGTGTAAACTAATGTTGGCAATTTACATAATATTTTTAGAAGGAGGAAGGACAGATCCTTATCATCCAGAAGCCAGCCGCAAGTGTAAGGCTAAGTGAGAGAATCACTTTATGAGGGTTTCCTCTCTACTTTCCTTCCATTCTTCATTCTGTGCTTCCTTCTTTAACTTTCCCTTTCCTTTTCCCTCCCCTTGCTTCTTCTCTCCTTTGTTTTCCCTTATTTCTCTCATCCTTTTTCTTTCTGTTCTTTTTCTTCTTCATTGGCGGTACATCTGTTACTGATCACCGAGTAAAATGTAATCGGGTTCGTTGCAGGAGCACCAGCCTCTTCCTTTGCTTAGATAGGTAGTCCAAGAAACTGGGGATTCGGTGAAGGAAGGTCAGAGCAAATCCCCGGCTGGTTACTAAATGAAAGGACATCAACTGCTACAACTTTTCGATTTTAGAACAGCTCAGTTTATCTTACTTTCTCCCAACTGTAAATATCTGTCCGAGGGACTGTGCATATTTCCTATCAAAGTGGACCACAAATGTTAGCTGTATCTCTGCAGTGATTAGTTTAATGATATACGTTTCACTAGAGAACAAGAGCTGTTTTTATTCATCCTAAAATCCATAGAAGGGTTTGAAAAGAAGATGCCAGCAAATTACAATAGGACCTCAGGCTTATGCTTCTGAGAAACGTGTAAGAAAATGCAAAGTTATGGTGGGGGCTTTAAAAATCAGGTGTAACAGCCAAGTGTTTTAAGATCAGGGAAGTGAGCCAGCTACTACAGACAGGATGTATCATAGAATCGCGCTAATGCGCTGCTTTGCAATCCTGTTACTCTAATGTAAAAAGTTTCAACTTTCTGAAAAATGCAACAATGGACTATCTCCTTTCCTTGAGACTAGTAACTTAATTACAGTAATGGGGCATAGTGACAAGTCCCTAAGTATTCTAGCTTTGAGGGGTTTCTTTTAAGCTCCAGTTCAAAGGAAAGTCAGACATTGCATTGCTAGGAGAGGACAGACTAGCCGGCAACATCTGTGAAGTCCAGTGTGTAGTGTATTGGTGACGGTTAACAAACAGTGCGCTGCAAAGCTACGAAGCAGGAAGCCAGTCTGTACTTCTAGTAAGTGCAACATTTACAAGTACAGTGTATAAAATCGATGGCTACAGAAGCAGCCACCGCCAATCCTCAGAACAGGGGGGAAAAATAAAGTCCTGATCTCGCTCTCTCCTTACAGCTTGCAACTGGACAATTATTTACAAGAGAACTTCTATCCTTAGGCAGCCTCCCTCCCCGAAGCCAACACTCAACCCCTGGGCTATCTTATTCTTGTGGAACCTCAGAACCTTAGCTTCCAAAGCTGCCAGTAACCCAGTCTTTTAAGCTCTTCAAGTAACGTTTGTTCCTGTCACTAAAGTCATTTTCATACAAGCCAGCTTCACCGTGGAAGTTTACAAAGGAAAGTGGAGAGTTTGGGTTAGGATTTTAAATAACAGAAGCTCCCCTGAAATGATGAGGTATCTACATTTGACCCAGATAGGATGTCAGTATGGCAAACTGTTCCCATTGCCACTCCTACCAAGTAACACATTCGGGTTTCTGCTTCTGTTTCCTAAAGGCTAATTTAAGGGCATTGCTGCAGTAAGCTTCTCTGTTGAGCAGGGTCTGGGGTGCCCAAGGTTTGGTGACATCTGGCTGGGTAGAGGCTGCTTTTCTTTGGCATTGTTGTCATTAATACTTTGCCTAAGTGTCCTCACTATCCTATTTGAGTTCAACAGGGTTGAGCCTCATAGCCTAGGGCCCAGGAGTAAAACTGACGATAGCAGAACGCACCCCTGAAGAGCCAGCCAGTTTTCTGACACCTTGAGCTGGGCAGCAAGCACTGGCGGCCTTCTGCACTCCAGGAATCTGACACAATTCGACTTTGTCCTCCCTATGGGTTGGGGTCTCAGAGCCTAATGTTATCACTGTACTCGGGAATCATTGCCCCACTGCTGGGAAGGGCAGGTGGACGGAGAGGAAAGGAGGCACACCGTTTCCCTGGCCCTAACCTCTCCCCAGCGTGCGATACTTGAGGGAGGAGTTGAGGGGGGAGGGCCAAGAACAGCCTGAATTCACTTTTCAAAGATTAGGTTGAGAAGAAAGGCTTGTGATGAAAGGACAGAAGGCTCACTGGCTGTCCAACCCAGGGAAGCGGATCGGTTCTCTATCTTGCGACTTAGTTGCAGGAATGAGTGGCAGGCAGGCCCTGGTGCATCTTCCCCTAGAAAGCTAGGCACACTAGGCGTGGCTAGGGACAGCACTTAGAAACCTGGAAGTCTTTGCTTTCCTTTCCCTACAAAGACCAACCTTATTCGGGGCCCAGTTCCCCAGCCCCTCAGCCCTTGCCCCGCCCCACCTCGTCTCTCCGGAGCTCACCACTAAACTGCCAAGGACAGGCAGTTGGGGCTGGGGTTTGCTAGGGCCAGGCCACCACTTTCTAAACTTTGGAAGTCCAGGAGCGGAAGCAAAAGAGTAGAACTGGCGGGGCCGAGATGCGGAAGGCTGTCTGAGCACAAGATTGTGGAGAAGGGGACTAGCACCCGCGATCAGTTTCTCCCAGGACAAGTCAGCCTAGTGAGAGTAAGTCATGCCCAAGGAAGCACGGGCCTCCGGAAGCGACGGTTCCTTCCTCCCGGGCTCAAGGGGCCAGTCCTACAAAGAGGAGAGCGGAGAACCACTCGGGCAGGGCGTTGCTGCCCCTGGGGAAGTGTTGGGAAGTGGGTAGTGAGGGAGCACCGACAATCCCACCCGCGCCACTCACTGGGGGGTTATGCGATCCCTGCTACCTCGGTTCCCTAACCGAGGCCCTCCCAAATCCAGAAGATACATATTTTTAAAAGACGAAAAGTTTTCCCCCCGTTGGGCTCAGATCTTGCCTGAAAGTAAATTGTTTGGGTAAGTGCATTTACACAGCAGCGGAGTTTGTTTTTCTTATTCCAGTAGCTTTGTTTTAACGAACCAGATGTTTTGCCTGTAAATTCTCCAAAGGACTTTTACAGTTTTGACGTGAAATAAACCTTAGAAAACCAGAGTCGTATATTAACGCCACTTCTACAGAACCTTCGGGATCCTCGGAAGAGCGGGTCGAGTATCTGTGTTTGGAGGGGGAGGGAGAAAAGGGAAGAGTTTCTGGGAGGCCAACCCCCGCTTCTGGACAGGCCTCCTTCCCTCCAAAACCTGGCGTTTTGTATAGGGTGGGGCTTGGAGAAGGAGGGACGGAGCACCTCGGACAATTCTGCCTTTTCACTAGCAATAGGATATGTTCATATGTAAGAATGATTGTGTGTGTGTGTGTGTGTGTGTGTGTTTATAAGGATCTGTAATTCTTTAGAAATGGTTTTGCCACTTAGTAGCTGTGTGACCTTGGGTAAGTCACTTCCATTACTGTGAATCTCAGTTTCCTCTCCTGCCAATTAAGGAGATAGACCCGAATGATCTCCCAGGTCCCTTCCTAATCCGTCTGTCTATACCTTTGTAGAGCCCAAAAGAGAAAACATGCTCCCGAACGCGTGTGAGCGAAAACAACTTTTCTGTAGCTCATCAAGCTTCTCCAGCCCCAGAGTTGGGTAATGCTCCGCTGGAGAAATCCACTTTTTCCGACACTGCAGATTCCTAGATTACCCCGCACCCAGAAAGGAGCAGCGCTTTCCCCGTGGATTGGAGCCCCCGAAGAATGAAAGTTAAGCCCAGTAAGCAGAAACCTGTCCTCTCCCTGTGCTGCTGCCCGGAGCTTGGGGTTCTCTGCAGTGCGGACTCAAGGAAAGGAAGCTAGGGAGCGCGGAAGAGCGTTCAGAACCCCAGAGATTTTCCCCGTCCCCGAAACACCCCACCTGCTGCGAACCCGGGAGAATGAGTGTAATGAGTGTAGGTTCTCTATTTCCCCACGACCCTTCATTTCTGTTATCTGGTCCAAAAGATTGCATTCGTATTTTGGTGGAAGGAGATGAAAATCTAAAGGCAGAAGACCTGGGTCTGAATCTAACTCTGCCCTTTAGCCCTGGTGAAAAAGTCTTTCCCCTTCTTTGGGTCTCAGTTTCCCTATCTGTAAAATTAGAGGGTTGTACAAATTGATACGCACAAATCCAATGCCCTGTGATTCCGTGACTCATAAATACGTTTAACTGCAAAACCCCGAGGGATTTAAGCCAACAGCAAACAAAGAAACAAAAAAAACTTTTCTGCGTCCACCTTCTCACCTTTTTTTTTTTTTTTTCTTTTTGCTTTCCTGGGACAGATTCTCTCTCAACATTAGGCCTGCATAAACACAGCTCACCTACACTGCCCCCCTTCTGAAATAAGTCCTTTCCTTTGTGGGAAGTTTTGTTGAGATTATAGGACGGTTTTATATTTTATGTATACATATATACATATAGTACATTATAAAGATATGTTATTTATCTCCATATTGCAGCCTGCATGGAGCAGGTATGCACTAAGCTTAGACTGAACACTGGCACAATTATCCACACATACAAACATAACATACATAATTTCAGTATCTGATTCAATCATCCTAGGAATTGCTTTAATTACCCACTAATGTAGTTGAGGATTCAGGAAACTACTGAGCTCAAAGTCTTTTCTCACCTCGGGACGTAAATTTTCTAAAGAAACAATTGGTCTGAGCACTAAGGCAAAGTTATTGCATTGGAACCTGAGGCCACTGCGACCTCGGACCCTAGGCGGTGGGGGGGAGGGAAGAGGCGAAGATTGGACTTGCAGCTGCTACTACCATTCTCACCACTCTGCTGGAATTCGAGCACCAGGTCAGCTTCCTAACTCAGAGCAACCTCCTCCTCCCTTGGACCTTGAGATAATATAGGGGAGTGGTCTGGAGTCCTTCTGTTAGCCGCTGGGTCGGGTTTGATATCCAGCTCTGTGGCCTCGGGGTTTTGGGAGTGCCAGTCCAAGGGGGTGCCTTGCACCACTCTGGTTTTCCCAAAAGTCCCAAAGGAATGATTCAGGCGTCGGAATTACGTGACCCCTAGATTTGCAGTGCAGACATGAACTAGCTCTCTCATTCTCTTAACATTTCTTTCTAATATTTTTATGTCTTCATTAGTCTTGTCCTCTCTTCTATTTTATCCTTTTCTCCTCTCCCTCCTTCTCTGTCTCCAGTTTCTCAATCTTTTGCCTCCTTCCATCATTCTTTTATGACTTCTGTTTTTTTCTTGACGTTTTTCACTCTTTTCCATGTTCTTCCTCCCCTTCTTTTTTTTTTCATTCTCTTCCTTCTACTCCCCTTCAGTTCATTTTTTTATGTTTAATAAAGTTCACCTCTAAGAAGTCAGAGCCCTCAATCCTAGTGCATAGCCTAGGATTCCCACCTGGGCAACGAAAGGGCATGGATGAGTAAGATGGTAGGGAATGAAATAGGTGGGAAGGTGTTTGAGGAACAAAGAAGTTGCCACTTGGCTCAAAATAAAATAAAAATAAAAGACATTCAAAGCTGCCAATAAAATCCTCTTAAGTGTTGGGAGTTTAGGTGATGGCATTGGTAAATGGCTTTGTTGCCCAAAGAAAATATTACAAATGTTGCTGTCTCTACTACCAATCAGGCCCAGCTTTGCAAAGCTAGATGAGCCCCCTTCTCCTGTGCAGAGGGCATGGCTATTTGCATGATAAATGGATCGCTGTGGAGGTAGCCAATGAAATATTCAAATGAGACCAAGGAGATGGGGTGGAGAGAAGGGTCCCCAGTGTCCTCCCCTACTCCTGCCAAAGAAGAGGGAGCACATAGCTCAAAGCTGTTCCCTCTAAAGCTGGCGTGACCTTCTATCAGTTAACCTGGGGTTTTCACCTTGTTCCTACCAGGTTGCTGGGTTTTTTTTTAATTAATTTATTTTTTACTGTATGTAACCTGCCTTCCTTCTGCAACTTTCATGTTATCCCTCAACACTGCATTGCATTCTTTCCCTGTACCAATTAGGAAATGCAGACTTTGACTTTATTTATGTACCTGAGAAGACCTTTGATCTAGGTAGTTGTACTACCCTGAGTCTTGGGGGAATTCCTTTGTAAAGTATAGTAGGACCTTAGACTGTGGGCTACAAGCCTATGAGCTTCACTTCTTGGGACTCCACTCATCACTCCCTGCATCTCTGAGCTCAGGTACTGTGACCTCAGTTATGAATGACAGGGTGTTGTTAGGGAGGGAACATAAAGAGGGTTCTAATTTTTTGGTATAGTCAGTCAAGCCAGAAGATATCCAGAGAATGAAGAGTTTGGCCCAGCCAGAAGACAAATGGAGAAACCTTGTGTTCAGAAACACAACTCTATCTGAGTAAACACCCAGGTGAGCACGGAGATGCAGGAGAACTGTACTGGAGGAAGCATACACACACACACACACACACACACACACACACACACACACGCACACACACACACATCCATATGCTTTAGGGGGAGGGAACACATTTCAAAAAGTACTATCACTCTACCCAAAATGACAAGAGTGCCCAGGGTTAGCCCAGGACACAGCTTCTTCTGAAATAGTGGACCACTCCCCATTATTGAGGCAGGGGGACAGAAAAAACTTAAGTTCCTTAATTTTGTGTTTTGTGTTTGTTTGGTTTTTAGGCCCAGACAGGGTGGGGGAAAGGTTGATGGAAGGAGAATGGAGTAAGGAGAAGAAAACACAGAAGATAGAGATGGAGCTGAGGCTAACAGCTCCCTCCCTTTCCTGCCTTAGACAGCTGGATCCATATAATTCAGAAGTGGAAGGGAGCTGGACCAACCTGAGACAGTTTGGACCACTCCAGTCTCCTTCTCAAAACCCTTTACTGATTCTCTGTTGCCTGTAGAATGCAATGCAATTTCCAGGGCTTGGCATTTAAAACCTTTGTTACTCTCCTTTAGGAACCTCACATTCCAGTCAAAATAGACTGCTAGCTGTTCCCAGGATTGGAGATTGCATCTCCCACTCTGTGTATCCACACAGGCAGTGTTCCATTCCTGGAACCAATCTCTCTAATTCTCTCTCTCTCTGAATCTTGGCATAGGTCGAATGCCACCAGATCCTCAGGGTCTTCTCTAACCCTTCCTCCTAAACTGTTAATTTTTTCTCAATTTGCCTTGTTTGTGAATTATTTGTGTACCAGCACCCCAATAGTGTTAAGCTTTATGAAAGCAGGGAATGTTATGTTTGCATCTTAACCTTTATAGGAATTTAATAAATGTTTAGTTGAATGAAATTAATATCCAGAGAGGAGACTGGCATTGTCACCATCATCATCATCCTCGCCGACTGACAGTTATATAGTTTGTTAAAGTTTTCAAAGTGCTTTACATCTGTTATCTCATCTGAGCTTCACAATGATCCTGTGAGGTATGTACTGTTATTATTCCCATTCTACAAATTGGGAAATTGAGGCTCTGAATAAATTTGCCCTATATACACTAGTGCATAGAGCAGACATTGGAAATGAGGGCTTTTTATTTCGACTTTCCACTATACAAAACTCAGTTTCTCTTCAAATTCTCCGAATCCAACCAGATTTCCCTAGTACATAATTCCTTTCTGTCAGGTCCCAAATCACAGACTAGAGAGAGACCAAAGCCTAGTTTAGGATCAGGCCAAGAAAAGATGAGCTAAGCTAGCAACAAGATCCCTGCACTTTGCCCTGTACAAAGTTATTTTTTATTTATTTGTTTTCAAATTTTTTAATTTGAAATTAATTTGTTTTCAGTTTTCAACTATTACTTCCATAAGTCTTAAATTTTCTCCCTCTCTCCCCCCTCACTCCCTGAGATGGCATGCAATCTTATATGGGTTCTACACATACATTCTTATTAAATACATTTTCACATTAATCATGTTGCATAGAAGAATTAAAACGAATGGAAGGAACAATGAGAAAAACCAAAACAAAGCATAACACAAGAGAAAATAGTCTGCTTCATTCTGCATTCCGATTCCATAGTTCTTTCTCTGGTTGTGGATGGCATTTTGCCTCAAGAGTCCTTTGGGAATATTTTAGGTCCTTGCATTTCTGTGAAGGGCTAGTCTGTCAGAAACAGTCCTTGCATACTGTGGCTGTTACTGTGTACAATGTTCCCCTGGTTTTGTTCATTTCACTCAGTATCAGTTCATATATGTCCTTCCAAGCCTCTCTGAAGTCCTCCTGTTCATCATTTCTTATAGCACAATAGTATTCATTCCATTCCATTCATATACCACAGCTTGTTCAGCCATTCCCCAATTGATGGGCAGCCCCTCGATTTCCTGTTCTTGGCCACCACAAAGAGAGCTGCTATAAATATTTTTGTACATGTGGGATCTTTTCCCATTTTTATGGTCTCTTTAAGATATACAAAGCTACTTTTAAAGCAAAATATATTCAAGGGGTTAACTTTCCTTCTCTACTTAAAGTGATAATTAAGTCCTTAAGAAGGCCTGATACATATCAATATACTCTTCTCTCCACTCACACAGAGAACAGCATTATTTCTCCAAGAATAGCTTGTGAATAGAAATGGGAGTTGGACCTAGACAATGCCTAGGGGTTGAATTTAACAGTATGGAAGGAAGGAACCAAAAGGTGCTTGGTGTCCTCTCTTTCCAGAGAGGGGAAGCCAAAATTGTGCATTCACTGAAGAAAAGTGCAACTTCTAGATCTCTCCCTTCCCAGAAGTAGAAAGGGGTCTTAGAGGTCCAACCCCCTTAATTTACAAGCAAGAGAGGAAGTGACCTACCCAAAAGCACAATGGTAAATAAATGACAGTCTAAGAATTCTAATTCGGGTTTTTTAAAAGATTCCAAATTTGGAATTTCTTCCCCTCCTCATCCCCCCCATCCCAAGTAATAATACCTATATCTGACTAGGGTCACTCTGACTGCTTCCCATCCATAAGTCTTCTCATCTCAGACAGACCAGGAGCTTCTTCATGTCAGAGAGCTTTGTCTTTTCTTCTCGCCTACAGCACCTGGCACCAGACTAGACATACAGTGTAGCTGGCCAGTAATGATGCGGCAGCTAATTAATTAATTGAGAAGCTTCAGTGTCAATTAGCTTGCTGGCATGCGGGGAAGTCTATGTGTAGGCTTCAAGAGGAAGAGCTTAAGTGACCAACAGAGAGAGCGCAGACTTCCAGAATAGGGAGGGATTTGATTTTGACAGTTCTTTTCAATATCTAGATTTGAACAAGTTTGCTTCTTTCTATCAGTATACTGGATGCACAAGGACCAGACAGAGACTCAGAGGCAAGTTCTAGAGTTCACTGGACAACAGATGGCAACAGGATAGAACTCTGGTTCAAATATAGCTCCTTCCTTAACAACGGGAACATTGGACCCTTAAGTAGCCACTATCCCTCTGTCCCATTAAGTAGCCACTATCCTTCTGTCCCAGAATTCTATCAAAAGCAAACACATGCCCCTCTTCAGCCGTGGAGGTGATTGCAGTTTGTGTGGGTTATGGCCCTGGTATTTGAAAATAGAGGCAAAGATGTTCAAAGAGAAAGGGTTAGAAAATCAAGTGATTATAGAGGGTCTCCGTGTGGACCCAACCCACAATCCTCTCTCCATCCCCACCTAAAGTCCTGGCTCTGTTCAATGAGGAAATGTGGACCAGCAAGACTATACTAAGGCTTTGATGGTTTCCAGTAAAGATTCTTCCCCAACCCCACCTTGTTAAATGACCTGTCCCAACAGTTGTCTTTTTGAGATTTTCCCTGTCAAATCCAGTGAAGGAAAATAAAAGAAAAAGTTTAAAATAGCAAAGGAGTCCAAACTATTCTTCTCTTGCTCTGCCTCTAATTCCTCTCCCCCAATACAGAGATAGACAGCTAGATGATAGTTGATAGATTGGTAGACTTAGAACATGTGCGGATAGGTAATGGAAGAATAGGTAGGTAGGTAGATGGATAGATAGATAGACAGATAATAGACACATAGATGACTAGCTTAAAGACAGAATATTGTCCTAATCATGAAATGAAATTCAAGTTTATGCCTGTGTTTAGTAAGGAGAACCCTGCATACTCTCTATGAACTAAACTAATTTACTATGAGGTACAAATAGGGCTCTCTGTGCAGTGTGTGTGTGTGTGTGTGTGTGTGTGTGTGTGTGTGTGTGTGTGTGATACACTCTCAGGTCTTTCAAGAAAAAGCTCAGCAACATTAGCTCCACCTGATCACAAAGATTGGTGCTCGCAGTTAATATGGAAACTTGAGCACCTTCAGGGTTCAGAAGGCAGGAAATACCCCTGGTGTCAGCAGAGAAAGATGGGAGAGTTGGTTGGGGGAGGGCCTCAAGTGAAGGGAACACAGTGGATTGGATCCTGAACTTTCCTCTGCAGGTTGAGCCTTTGCAGACCTTTGGAGACCAGTTTCATGAAGTGTTTCCCCAGAGCTCGTTAAGGAAGGAGGATAGTGATAAAGGGAGACTGATAGTTCTGTTTTCCCTGTTAGTAGTGACTGGAGTTTGCACCATCCAGGTCAGATGTAAAGTGGAAGCTTAGAAAATCTGACACTCATCGATTCACTCTCTTTGTTCTAGTGTCATTTATATACACGGGAGAGGAAAGAAATGTGACTTCAAAATTGCAATTAAACCGGCTCCTGAGCAGAAAGGCCTCTCTTTATATATCTGCGCCTATCAACTCTCTACTGCATCTCCAAAGGAAGTTCATTCACAATTTTTGAATTAAAGCAGACAATGTAAATATTTCACACCCTTTGACCGTGAGTCGTTTACAATTATCCATGTATATATCTAAATGTCAACCGGCAAAGCCCCTATCATTTTTGGTCAGGTCTTCAAAAGAATGGCAGTTTTTCTAATGTTTTAAAAGTATTAACTTCCTTTCAAATATTCTTTAACCTTTAATGTTTTGTAACTTGATGAAAAGGTCATTTTGTTCAAAAGATGCTGCTGTTCCGTAATTGTGCAGCTCTTAGGGTAAGCTCTATTCAAACTCTAGGCTCTTTAAACGGATATGTGTGTGTGTGAATGTATTTGTATATATACACACATGTATGTATATATGTATGTATACACATACATATATGTTGCAAATATTTGTCAGGTATTCACCAAGATCAGCTGCTCCAACAGAAGCAATTATTTGGCATAACTAAACTTCACCAATTTAAGCAGTACGAGTTTATTTTGTTATGATTGTAGCTATTTTATGGACATCTTAGTATTCTAGACTTCCCCACCTGAAAGAGACTTCTACAACTCCTTGACACACTCTCCTGCTTTCTTAAACAGAGGCTCCTCAACATAACTGAACCTCTTCTGGATGCCTCCGGATCCTCCTTAAGGACATGCATTCTTATTCTGTGCTGTAACAATGTGAAGTTCTCAAAAGTTAGAAGTAAGAGGTTGTCAGGCCCTTTGTCAAATGATAACCCCATATTTAGAAGCTTTGTTATTCTGTCTCCACCTACTTTACTGTTATATCTTGGCTATTACCTCCTTGGCAGTCAGTGAGCCTGCCTATATAATGTCTTTTCCTCCTCCACCCCATATGTTGTTTCAAATTTGGCTAGAGACTGAGAGACCAGGTAAACAGGCTTGATAGAACTGTTATTTAAGTAAGAGTAAATACACTCATAGTAAGGTCTGTGTGTAAAATGTTGGCACTTCAGTGGACTGTGGCATCTATTTTCTTTATCCTTTTCCTGATTCTCAGCTATGTTCTAGACAGGGAAGGTTGTCAGGTAAGGAACTTCTGTATAAGTGTATAAGTGAGATGTTGCTGTGTATAAACTGCACCTCAAATCATCTTGGAAGTAAGCCAGGATTAAATATGGAGTAGGAGAAATAGCTGTTATTTTGAGGTTATGTAGCCAGACCTGTAAATCAAGTAAGAAATGTCATTCTTAGTCAGACGTAGGAGTCTGGGCAGCTTATGGGGGTGACAGGCGCACTTAGGTCTGTTGAAACACAGGTATAATCTGTCATTTTCTGCTTTTGAATTTGTAAGGGACACATTATCAACTAGTCAAATGAGTGAAAGTTTCTGGAAGGGGCCAGTGGTCAAGGGGGAATAGGGGATAGTTTCTATAATTAAAATTCCATGGTTTCAGCTTTTTGACTTGAAGTACAATCTTAATTTAAACAGCATAGTAGACAAAAGGCAATTTGGATTCGTTGAATCAGAGATGGCAACCAGAGACCATGTCATCCAACCCCTTCATTTGACATATGGAGGAAAAGAAATCCAGAGAGAGGATGGGACTTATCCAAAGTCACCCCGTGGGTGTGTTTTGGGGGGAAGAAAGGAGACTAGCATACTGGGCAGTGTTCTTGCTATACTTCTTTGTTCCAGGGTGAGAATTCAATCAGCTGCCCCAATGAGGGGACTCTTAGGGTGTCAAATGATCCCCCCCCAAACAAGTACCTCTCTAAAGTGGGGAAATAGAGCCAAGAACAGAAATGAATCAGAGTGATTCAAAGCGGGCTGTGCCCCTAGAGCTGACTAACTGGCTCCCACTTCTGGTGCCTTCACTGCTTTCATTTCACTACCCATTTCAGTAGCACTGTCCCATTTCAAACATCCTGAGAATATGTTTAATTAGAGTTTGGCTATACAGTCTCTTAAAATAAAAGCAAAGCAACCGGCTAATTATATTGCTCAGAATTCTGTTGCAAACATATACTTTTTAATAAAACACATTTCTAACTAGAGAAATCCCTAGAGATACAGATCCTCATTTATAAGAAGTTCCCTAAAGGGAGTTAAAGGAGAGGCTACTTTATAGAGAGAAAGGCCAGAAGAAGATGTTTTCAAGGAGCCTTTAAAAAATAATTTATTTCTGAGAGTGAGATACACATGTTTTAGAGATACAAATTTCTTTTTAATATGGCCTCTATTATTCTCTTGGTTTGTTGCTGTTGTTACTGCTGCTGTTATGTACATGCTTTGTTTTGTTTCACTTGCTTCTCTCTCATCATTGTAACTAATATCCATGTCTTGCATTCTGGTATTTTCAGAAGCATAATATTTAAATAAACAAATGATTTTCAAAACGCACTTCATCTCATGCTGTTTCTCCCTTCCTCCAGACTCTATTCTTTAGTGTGCAGAAGCTCTAGTAAAGTGTGGTTGAGGCAAGGAGTATGTATGTTGTATCTGGTCACTGTCCTCTGTCCCTGCAGCTGGGTTCATGTGTGTGTATGTATGTGTGTGTGTATGTGTGTGTGTGTGTGTGTGTGTGTGTGTGTGTAGTTAATTGAAGCCACTTTGCCAGTTTAAAGCCAGTCTCTGCAGTTTTTACACAGCCTAGGCTGGGAGGCTTGCCTGCATGAAGACTGGATCCCACAGTGAAGGCATGGGAAGTGTGAGATATACTGTGCCAGGGAGCTCTCAGCTCACAGGGACCATGTTTCTTGGAAATGCGTGTTCTTTTAAGAGGCTGGGCTACACAGGCATCTCGATGTGGTGAGGGGACTTGTTAATTGGAAGAAATGGAACAATTTGTCCTGCCAGAAGCAAGGCGTGGAGAAACGGTTTTAGAAGTAAAAACCATTGCTGGCCATGGGAGTGAGAGCCAGCCTTTGAAAGAGGGAGTGAATGAACCAAGGTGTTGAAGGGAGCATTTGAGTTAGTGTGACATTTACAAGGGCTTTTCTCCTACTTTGAGGTTCTACACCAGAGTAGGACTTGGATGTTTTTTATATTCCTTAGGAATGATGGGGGCAAACTTTCCATTTCCAGAAAAAAAGTCACTTACTTTCCCTTCCATCTTCTACTTGCTCAAAGAGCCATGTCCATATTTTTATTTATTTTGATTTTGACTGACAAGTTAGAGGAATAAGAGAATTACCCTTCATTTCCAGACAAGATTAGAAGGAACTGCCAAAATCTGTCCCTTAGACAATGAACATACAACTACTAGTGCTGATAATAACATTTATATGGAACATCAGAGATTTTTTCTCATGAAAACTCTATGAACTATGTAGTGGAATTATTATCATTGCTTTTTTTACAAGTAGGAAACAGGTTCAGAGAGGAAAATGTTTTGCCCTGGGTCAGATAGTTAAGATCTCGCAGAATCTGGGTTTGAATCCAATATTTTTTTTTTACTTTGAGTACAGCTTTCATTACTTTATGAAAAAAATTTAAAAAAAGGAAGAGATGAAAAAAGAGGAGGAAGATGATGATGAATAAGGTAGTAATGGCAATGGTGGTGGTGGTGATGATGATGATGAAAGAGAGGGAGAAAGAGAAAGATGAGGAGGAAGATTTTGGGCTGGACCTATACATTCATTTGTATGGGTGAGTCTTGCTATGGAAACTCTCTCCAGTGATGTAGATCTTCAATTCCTGTAATCTATAGTCTGCATCTTGAGTTTCTAAAATTTGTTATCTGAGTTTCCTGTAAGCACTGACCAGTTAAGCAACTTATCCACATTCACAGAGCTAGATTTGTCAAACTTGAATCCAAGTCTTTCTGAATTCAAAGTCAACCCTCTAGCCACTATTCCATGCCATCTCTTGGAAAGTAATAATGGTAGCCAACACATCTAGACTTCTATTCAGGTTCTAAAGTATTGGAATACATTATCTTATCTTCTACTTGTAATAGCCCTGTTGGGGGAGGGACTATAAATATCCTTATCACTATATTAGAGATGAGTAAATAGCCTCACCATCTATGGTCCTAAATCGTGTTTTACATCTGTCCATCATGGACATTTTGAAATCTTCCCTGACACTGCATATATATACTCCATTCTCTTTCTACTTCTTGTTGTAGAAACAGTAATCAAATCAACACTATCATTGCATCTAGAAAGGGCATACCAATGATCTACCTATTGACTGTTATTCCTGTGACCTACCCAAAGACAAAACTTTCCTGCCCTGGCCATCACTATTCTTTATACATGTTGCTCCCCTACTAGAAAATAATCTCTTTGAAGTAAAAGACTGTTTTAGTTTTGTCTTTTTATCCCCAACAAATAGCACAAAACTTTGCACATTGTGAGTGTTTAATAAATGTTTTCTGTTTCCTTTCACCTATCCATATCTGCTCCCCATTCCCTTACCTAGTTGATATCAAGAGCAGTAGATTTTACCTAGATTATTAAAATTCTCTACTAAATCATTAGAACCTATTTACCTACCACTCTATTTGAAGTACAAACTACATGAAGCACCATAGAACAAAAACAAGGCCATGTGGATGTAATATTTAATTATGACTCTTCTCAGTCAGATTCTTTGAGCCATCTCCAATTCCACTTTTACTTCTTTTAACCTAATCCAGTGAAAAAAGACAGAATCTCTCCAAATTTATATATGTAACCTGGGCTGGGCTGGCCATGCCCAATCTAGGTAACATGAAAGCCTTCATCCCTGCCTCCTTTGGGTACCTGCATCTTTCAAACAGGTGAGGCTGTTTTTGGTTGGTTGGTTGGTTAGGTTTGGGGTTTTTTTTGGCTGTGCTTTCTCTCTCTCTCTCTCTCTGTCTCTCTCTCTCTCTCTCTCTCTCTCTCTGTCTCTGTCTCTCTGTCTCTGTCTCTCTCTCTGTCTCTGTCTCTGTCTCTGTCTCTCTCTCTGTCTGTCTCTCTATCTCGCTCTGTCTCTCTGTTTGTCTCTGTCTCTGTCTCTCTCTGTTTCTCTGTCTCTGTCTCTCTCTGTCTCTCTGTCTCTCTCTGTCTCTGTCTCTCTGTCTCTCTTTGTCTCTCTCTCTGTCTCTGTCTCTCTCTGTCTCTCTCTCTGTCTCTGTCTCTCTCTCTCTGTCTCTCTGTCTCTCTCTGTCTCTCTGTCTGTCTCTCTCTCTGTCTCTCTCTGTCTCTCTGTCTGTCTCTCTCTGTCTCTCTGTTAGTCTCTGTCTCTCTGTCTCTGTCTCTCTCTGTCTCTCTGTCTCTGTCTCTCTCTGTCTCTCTGTCTCTGTCTCTCTCTCTGTCTCTTTCTCGCTCTCTCTCTGTCTCTCTCTGTCTCTGTCTCTCTTCTCTGTCTCTGTCTCTCTCTCTTTCTCTCTGTTTGTCTCTGTCTCACTCTGTCTGTCTCTGTCTCTCTGTCTCTGTCTGTCTCTCTCTGTCTCTCTGTCTCTGTCTCTCTCTGTCTCTCTGTCTCTCTCTCTCTCTCTCTCTCTCTCTCTCCCCTGCTGTTTTTCTACCATGCTCTCTTTTCTGCAATTCTTATCTACTGCATCCCAAGGCTGATCGCAGTTCACACCCAGCATGGGTACAATGAACTGAATCAGTGAGAGGGGAAGGATTTGCTTTTTCTTACTCATTCTCTTTTATGCTGGCCTGAGAAAGAGATCTAGGGATGTTTGTTCCTATTCTATAGTGTTTGTCTTCCTCAGTTTCAGGTCCTAGAGATGGTGCACAAGGGACCAGGAATTTCAGCTGTGATGACCATGGACTTAGGATTGTAGGCAGAATGGTGAGAAGTCAGAGTACCTACTACTCAGACCTGAGGTAGACTTGGAATTGAGAATGTGCTTTACAGGAACCAAGCTAAGCTAGGGATCTAATCTCCTTCACCTCTTAGAGGGTGCCAGGAGGGGGAGAAGGGAAATGCTGCCTTCCATGTGCCGGGGGTGCAAATTTGTATATTTGTGATTTTATCTTCTGAAGTAAATATTTTTGTGTAAAGACTGATCTGTTAATGGTTAGTGGAACTGGAGTACAAATGGAACTGGAGTGCAAAGGGATAATCCCCTATACTGGTCGAGGGGGAAATACCATCAATGGGGGATAGGAACATTTGCAGAGAGCCTAGATACTCCCTGATTTCCTTAAAGGAACTGAAGAACCTTTAGGGTAAGATCTAACCTATCTGACCTCAGGTGGTGGGGTCCAAGTAGGATGTGTTACATCCATATGCACCCTGTAGCCCTCTCTTCTGATTGATAAGTCCCAAGACTGGACCTTCATTTCATGCCATGCAGAGGCCATGCTTACTCCAGTCTCAGTTCCACTCTTTACTCTCTAGATTTTATCTCTTTTCTAGCTTTGCTATTTCCCCCAGCCCCTTTCTGGCTCCCATATGTGTATTGTCCTCTCTCTTCTTAGTAGGTAAGTACCTTGAAAATAGGGAGTTGTTTTTTTTTTTGTTTGTATCTGTATCCCCAGCACTTAGCATAGTATCTGGCATATTATAAGAGCATAAATATACACTTTACCTATCTACATCCCAATGATATCCTCCATGCAACCTAGAAGTAATAATGATGACAACTTATGTGTATCAATATAGTTTTCAAAGTTCTTTCACATGTGTATTATCTTATTGGCATAAAAAAGAGAAATCTGTACAACCAAGCTCACTTCCTTAAAGCAGCCTCTTGCACAGAGGATCACTAACAAGTCTTCTCTTACATTTACATAGAAATTTATAGTCACAAGGCATTTTACACAAATTATTTCATCCTATTTTCACAATAACTATGAGAGGTGAATGATATAAGTAATATTTTCCCCAGTATACTGATAAAGAAACTGAGGCTAAGGTAAGTAGTTCCCTCTATCTAGTACAGCAGGGGTGGAGTGCCAACCCCAGGCCTCCTGCCGCCAAATCCAGGATTTTGTTTTGTTTTTTTTTCATCTATATAATGCCATAAAATGACCAGAAGTCATAAACAGCCTATTTTCTATTACATGTATATAATATTGAAATTGATCAGATCCAGGATAGGGGGCCAGAAACTACCACATAAGACAACATGGTAAATTCCAAGAGACCAAGGCCTGAATCTGAGCAGCCTTGCTCACCAAGAAACGGCACTTGATAATATTCATTGTGACAGGAGAATATGGCCAGTAGCATCTTCACTTTAACTGGGGAGAGTCTATTCATCCCTCCCCCCTCTCCCTTGCTTAATCCTGTCACAAGGAGCTGTCAAGGAAAGCACATTCTCTTTTTTCAGTGTACCACCTATGTTAATTATTCTTAGACAACTCAATCATCATTTTCACCCTGACACAATTTTCTTTCCAAAGAAAGAGCAACATTTCTTGCCGCCCCCAATGTAAATTTCTCCCACAATATATTTCTAAAATAGCCACTCCTGGATGGTGGTAGCTGGCAGGGAAATTCTCTGATATGCTTTGCCTGCTTACATAGCTCTAGCCAACTTTTCAAAACAGAGGATCTTACAAGCTGGCCAACATGTTGGGCTTTCTTGGAATCTAGTTCTTTATATTTTTCATTCTTCCATGTCTATCCCTACATCTTCCCTATCCCCATTCTCCTCTTCACTACAACTACTCTTCTCCTTCCCCATCTTTTCTTCCTCCATGTCTCTTTCTTGCTGCTTACCCATTATGCTTTTCTCTCCCATTCCCAATTCTTTCCTTTTTCGTGTACCCGCCCCCACCCTCTGTCTCTACATTTCCCATTGCCCGCTTACATCTCTCATTGGGGAATATGTTCAGGGTCTACGGAGGATATCAGGGACATCTAAATTCTTCTGTTCCTTATACTTTACTCACACTAGGCAGTGGCATCAACAATATGTGGAGCTATCAGAATCTTCTCTCTCCTGAACTTTACTGTCCCTAGAAAAGTTGAATCAGCAAATTTTCCTTTTCAGTGGTGTCTCACTCCTTCCATGTCACTTGACTTCATTTTCAATGTATTTATCATTTTGGTTGCTCACCCTAGGGCACCAGTGTCCTCAGCTTACTCTCTTCACACTGTTTGACTTCTATCCCTACCTCTCCCCCACACATTCTAAAGTGTCAATTGGCTAATCTGAACAATTAACCTGCTGCTAGATAGATAGATAGAAAGAGGGTTGGAGAATTACATTCAGGTAATACATGTAAATTAGAGAGAGAGAAAGTTATAGTAGAAATAGCACTGGACTGGGAGTTAGGAAATCTACCCTCTCAGGTTTACCAAAGATTAGCTATGGAACAAGTCATTTCCTCATTCTGGGTCTCAATTTCTCCATATATAAAATACATTGGATTACCTGTTTCAAATATAACCAAGGAAAAAGTGTGAGGATACCTGTATACCCTTGATGACTTAATATTTCTTGGCCCACATGAATTGTATGTGGTAAAATAATGAAAATGTGACCACTGAGTCACAAAGATAGAGAATGAAAGTAGCATCAAAGGAGTTAATAACAAATGTCCCAGTTTTCCAAAAAAGGAAGAGAATAGCATTTGCAAACTATAGGTCACTGAGCTTGACTTAGTTTTCTGAGAAATTCTAGACCCACTTATTGAAGAGATAGTGTATCCCATGCTTTTCTTGTGGAAAAGATGGAGAGATATGAGCTAAACTCTAGTGCAGTTAGATGGATTCTGCATTGGATGAATGATTCCATGTCATCTTGGAAGGTCTCCAATGGAGTGCCCCAGGGATCTATGCCTGGCCTTGTGCTGTTGAGCACAACTATTTGGATGAAAGTATAGATTTCACACTCACCAGATTTGTAGATGATACAAAGCAGAGAAGGTTAGCTGGATGACAGTCAAGATCTAAAAAGACCTTGACAAGCAAGAACATCGAGCTGAATCCAATTGGTTGAGATTCATTTGGGATATAGGGGAAGTTTTAATTGTGGATTCCCAAAATCTACTTCAGAAATACAAGGTGGGGAAGGCATGCTTAGACAGAAATTTGTCTGAAAACAATCTGGAGATTTCAGGAGACTGAAAAGTCAGTTTGAAGGAGCAGTGTAATAAATAATCCAAAGGAAGTCATCCACTATTGAGCTGTGATAAGAGACAGCTTTCAGGATGAAGGAGGCAAGAGTCCCTTTGTATTTGTCCTGGTCAGACTTCATGTGGAATGCTATGTTCAGTCCTAGGTGCCACATTATAGGAAGGACATCGACAAGTTGAAGACCATTTAGAAGAAGGCAAAAAATTATGGTGAATGCTTTGTGTCTGTGCCACATGAATATTAGTTAAAGGAACTGAGGGGTTTTAACATGCAGAAAAGATAATTGTAGGGTTTTTGATAGCTATCTTCAAGTATTTGTAGGATTGTCATAGGGAAGAGGGATTAAGGCATATTATTTTCTATTTGATGCCAGAGAGCAGAACCAGGCGCAATCAATCAGAAAGCATTTCTTAAGTGCCTACCATATGCTTGGCACTGTGTTAGGTATTAGAAATACAAAGGGAAAATGAAAAAGTTTCTGCCCTCACAGAGTTTATGTTCTATTGGGAGAAACAATATGTATCAACAGTTATTGTGGTTGTTTAGTTGTGTTCAACTCTTTGTGACCCCATTTAGGATTTTCTTGGCAAAGATATGATAGTGGTTTGCTATTTCCTTCTCCAGCTCATTTTACAGATGAGGAACTGAGGCAAACAGGGTTAAATGACTTGCCCAGGGTCACACAGCTAATTAGATTTGAAATCATGAAGACAGTCTTCATGATTTCAGGACAGGTACTCTATTACACTGAACCACCTAACTGCCCCCATGTAGAGTAGTAGGTACAGCTAAATGTAATATGATACAGTGTAACTTGGCAAGAGTGGTAGGGAGGCACCAGCAAATTGGAGGAGGGGATAAGGGGGGTGCTTGAGCTGAGCTTTGCAGGAAGGTAGAGATTGTTAGAATTGGAAAGGAGGAGGGAGTAGTTCAGAGCATCTGGTGCAAAGGCTGGAATATGCAATAAAGTACAGCATAAAGATGAGGGGTTCAATGTGTGTAAAGAATGGCCATAGACTTTGTGAGAGGGAATAATCTAAAGCCAAGGTGTCAACCTGGAAACCTGAAAAACTTCCAAGTGGACCAGAAATACATTAAAATATAATTGAGAAGTGTTTAACCAAATAAAAATACAACACTACATAGATAATGCTAATTTGTGGCTTTCAACTTTCCATTTGAGTTTGAGACCACTGTTCTATAATGTGTCTGGAAAAGTAAGCTTGTTAAGGGGTTTACATCTTAAATAGAGGCATTGGTATTTGACCAACTTGACAGCTGGGAGCACCTGGAACTTCTGGAGCAGGGGAAAGGCATGGTTAGATCTCTTGAAAAGAGATGAGTTTAGGCTTCGTCTAAAGAAAACAGAGTTACATAAAAGTAGTGGACTGATTTGGAGGCTGTAGGCTCCTCATTTGTCAGTCTTCAAGGTCTTAAGCTGTTGTTGATCATTTATCAGTTTCTTATAGTAGGGCTTCTTTTTCAGGTATGTGTTTGACTAGATAAGTGCTGAAATCTCTCCTTCCAACCCCACATTTCTTGATTCTCTGTCTTTAATGGCTCTGTTAGCTGGAGAATTCTACTGTATTTTAACAAGAACTTTGAGTAGATAGATAGTAACTTTTATCTTCGAAGTAGGCATCCAGAAAAATGGGGATTTTTAGCCAGGTAGGGATGAAGAGAGAGAGAGGTCAAAAGTCAGGCCAGTGTACATGGGAGATGAGGAAGAAGGGACTAGGGTAGGGGAATGAAGGGGTGGCTAGCCCTCTATTCATACAAATACAGACTTCATTGTTCCTATCATGATTATTCTAAGGAGACTAAAACTGGGAGAGGTTCTGACTTTCAGCTTAGCTTGAACCATACATTCTTAGAAAATTGCTAATATTGCCATCTGTTGAAAATTTTCATTTCTAAATATCCATTTAAGACCATTTCATCAGATCCCATATGGTCTATGGTATGTGATATCATGGCAACATGAAACATTACAGAGAACCTTCCTGGCCTGCGATTTGGGAGACAAGATTTCTAGTCACAACCAGCTAACTTTTCCTTCCTGAGATCCAGTTTTCTAATCTGCAATAACACTTAACACTTAAATAGAATTTTAATATTTTATTGTGCTGTACTATATTAACTCATGTGATCCTCAGAAAAAGCCTGGGGGCTTTTTATTATTTTTATTATTATTTTTTATTTTATTATTATTATTAAATTATCATTAATTTATTATTATCCCCATTTTATAGATGAAGAAACCAAGGTTGAATGGGGGTCACAGAGGCAATAAGTGTTTGAGACAAGCCATTCATGACTCCAAGGTCATTACTCCCTTTCCATTACATCATCTAGGGTACCATCTATAGATTGAGAATGCTAGACAAGATGACCACTGAAGCACCTTCCAGACTGAGACCCTATGAAACCTCAACCTAAACACAGCATCAATTCTTTCCTGACAAGAAATGAGGCAAAGTCTAGCAGCTGCTGCCTTTAAAGCACTGCTCTGTGACAGGGCTGATTCTGTCAGTAACAGAAACAAGTTGGCATCTCTTAGAGTGACTGAATATCCTAATTTAAATGTTTATCCTCTGGAAAAATACTCGAGTACCTATTTGCACCACGCGCAATGAGGGCCATATCTTCCCATCTCACAGTCAGAAGGAAGACTGTATTTTAGCTCACACCTTAACAGAAATTTAATGCAGTATTATTTTGGATATTACCCATTTGACATAGCTAGTATTTCTCAATGTTCGGGTAAAGGTACAAGGTGTTCACTATATACTCCATCTAAATAACCAAATGGATCTCATACGGCACACTCTCTAGGTATCACACATTCCTACCCCATGTTGCCATCTTGTGGGTTGGTAGTCTGGCCAGTGAGGGACCACAACATGGGAGCAGCTGCTGAGAGCAACAAATGACAAAGCAGGAAATCCCTCATGCAAGGAAAGCTTTGGCCCAGCCCTGAAGGGTTAATCATTTCTGCCCTGTGCAGCTGGTTCACTGGTCCCCTGAGAGTCATTGGTGATAGACTCCCAGGCACTTCAGGGGTCACCACAGCCCTTGGAGGGTCAGCAGGGCATGAGGCAGTCCACATTGGAGACATCTCCTCTGCCAGACACAGGTGCCGAGCCCATATGGTCTTTACTCTGCTCCGGAAAACACAAGCCAGAAGACTGAAGGTTTGTGTTTCTTCTGGCTTCTGGGCAGCAGGATTTTTCTGTGGTGGAAACAGGGGTACCAGGGGACTACAATTTCTGGAGAGTGTCATATGAGAGACTTGGCTTCTATGAACTTTAAGTGAAAAACATTCATCCAATGCAGAGACTTTTGAAATTATCCTACTAATTATCCTACTTCTCTTTTTTAAATCCAGATTTGGTATGGGGATCTCCCTAGTGTGGAAATTCCTTTCACCTGTGCAGATCAGGGATGCATATTATAGGAGAGCTTCCTGAGGCACAGAAAGGTAAAATCACTAAGAAAGTACTATTAAAGGCATTGTTTGAATCTGGGTCTCCTTAGGGCATGTAGATGGGGCAGTGAATAGAATACCAGACCTCGAGTCAGGAAGATCTCATTCTCTTACTAGTTGTGTGACCCTGGACAAGTTACTTAATCTCTGTTTGCCTCAGTTTCCACATCTATAAAATGAGGAAAATAATAGCACCTACCTCTGACAGCTGTTGTAAGGCTCAAATGAGATAGTAATTGTGAAATTCTTACTTAGCACATTGCCTGGCACATAGGAAGAGCTATATAAATGTTAGCTATTATTCTTCTTTAATTCCAAGGCATGCTTTTCATTCACTATGGCATACAGCCTTTTAGCAACAATGATATTACTCACCCCTAGCCCTGCTGCTCTCCTTTACAGTTATAAAGAAATTTCATGAGCTAGAAACCACTACTGATTGGCACTTGAGCTTTGATCTGCTCTGGTTCTGACCTGCACCAGTTCATCTCTCCTTAGGCAGTGTGGTGGGCCCCCCACTCCCAGGGGAGACACTCATTCAGCTTTAACCTTACTGTAGCTCAGAACTTCCAATCTCAAGGGATCCACCAGCCTTAACTTTCCCAGTAGCTGGGACTACAGGCCTACAGGATGGATCTAGGCCCATCTGTGCAAAAACAATTACTTTTCTCATTGCTAATAGGGTGTTATCCAAGATTTCAGGTATAGTACCTTAAAAGAATGTTCCTAGAAAATAGACATTCCAAGTATCAATGGGGAAACTTTGTCACTGGCTCAGAGGGATCAGAAGCTTTTGGAAAATCAGTGGCTGCGGCTCAAGGAAGCATGAATGCTTCTGCAGCCCAGGGTGGCTGGGTTCAGGGGGCAAGTTGCTCCCATTTCTCTTCCCCGCCCTTCTGTAGGAGTGGGACCCTCCCCTCAGCCTCAAACCCCTGGGGATAGGGTAATTTAAGCTATACTTGATGTAAGCTATACATCACTGTCTTCTGGACCAGCTTTCAAATTAAACTCTGATGTACAAAGTTAAACAAAAATGAGATAAAAATTGGCAGAGGTTGAAGAGGGTCGAAGTAGTCAAAACACAAGGTAGACTATTGCTTCTTTTGATTTATGTTATTCTGTAAACTGGAAAAAAATAAAATAAAATTATAACTCTCCCTGAGCCTTTCTCATGGAGAATGAGGCATCACTAATTTATTTTCTATAGACTGACTCCTAGGCTTTTGGTCCGGGAGAGGAATGCTTGCCATTGTTTGCCTATCGAAGTATCTCTGGTTACATAGAAAAAGGGGATTGCAATGATTTAAAACCACCTCCAGAGATGCTATCTGGAGGCAGTAATGTTACATCTCTATTGCTTTCCATTATGCCAGTTACGTCAAATATCTGCCAACCCACTTGTAGCAGGCATAAACATCTCCTGGTAGAAAAAGTGTCCAGGGTATATTGCACCCTAAAAAATATGAACTCTTTCTTTCTTGCCCCCAGAAAATCTTCACTTCAATTAAGTTCAGTTCTCACAAGCCAGCAGGAGGCCTGGCACAATCAATGCAAGTTGCATTTCACTGCACAAAGAGTCATGCGTTCAGTTCACCACTGGAACTGAATTTTGGAGATAATAATTAGCTAGGATATTTCAACCTTTCTGGAAGGGCAACACTTCCTAATCTGGGTTTGATTCCCTAATAACCCTTCTGCACTGCAAGCAAAGAATCACAGCATCTCAGTGAAAAGGGAGCTCAGAAGCCATGTCTTTTTTTTTCCTTGCTCTCCTAATTTATTTATTTATTTTTTGGTTAAATTTATTTATTTAACTTTTTACATTCATTTTCACAAAATTTTGGTTTCCAAATTTTCTCCCCATTTGTCCCCTCCTCCCACCCCAATACACTGAGCATTCTAATTTTCCCTATCACCAATCTGCCCTCTCTTCTATCATCTCTCCCTTCCCTTGTGCCCATCTTCTCTTTTGTCCTGTAGGGCCTTTTATTCCTCATTACCTGTATTTCTTATTTCCTAGTAGCAAGAACAATACTCAACAGTTGTTCCTAAAAGTTTGAGTTCCAAATTCTCCCCATCCTTCCCTCCCCACCCATTCCCTTTGGGAAGGCAGGCAATTCAATATAGGCCATATCTGTGTAGTTTTGCAAATGACTTCGATAATAGTCGTGTTGTATAAGACTAACTATATTTCCCTCCATCTTATCCTGCCCCCCATTGCTCTCTCTTTTGATCCTGTCCCTACCCAAGAGTGTTGATTTTAAATTGCTCCCTCCTCCCATTGCCCTCCCTTCCATCATCCCCCCCAACCTGATTATCCCCTTTCCCCCCACTTTCATGTATTGTAAGATAGGTTTTCATACCAAAATGAATGTGCATTTTATTCCTTCCTTTAGTCAAATGTGATAAGAGTAAACTTCATGTTTTTCTCTCAGCTCCCCTCTTTTCCCCTCCACTAAAAAGTCTCCTGCCTGCCTCTTCTAGAAGAGACAATTAGTCCCATTCCATTTCTCCCTCTCTCCTCCCAATACATTTCTCTCTCACCACTTTACTTCATTTTTTAAAAGATATGATCCCATCCTATTCAATTCACTCTGTGCTCTCTGTCTCTGTGTGTGCATGTGTGTATATGTGTGTGTGTGTGTGTGTGTGTGTGTGTGTCTGGTCCCACCAACTACCCAGATACTGAAAAGTTTCAAGAATTACAAATATTGTCTTTCCATGTAGGAATGTAAACAGTTCACCTTTGGTAAGTCCCTTATGATTTCTCTTTCCTGTTTACCTTTTCATGCTTCTTCTCATTGTTGTGTTTGAAAGTCAAATTTTCTTTTCAGCTCTGGTCTTTTCCTCAAGAATGCTTGAAAGTCCTCGATTTCATTGAAAGACCATTTTTTCCCCTGAAGTATTATACTCAGTTTTGCTGGGTAGGTGATTCTTGGTTTTAGTCCTAGTTCCTTTGATCAGAAGCCATGTCTGAAAAAAAAAATTCTCTCTACCTCCTACCCAACAAACAGTCATTCAGCCTCTGCTTGAAGACCTCTAGAAAATAACCCACTACCATACAAAGCAGCCCTTTCCTCTTTTGTGGATAAATCTAATTATTAGGGATTTTTGTTTGTTTCTTTGTTACATTGGGCTTCCATTATAACTCCGAACCACCATTTCTAATTCTGTTTTCTGGGATGAAGCAGAGTAAGTCAAGCAACAAAAATTAGCTAAGTGCCTGTCGTGTACTAGGCAATATGTGAGACCCTAGAGATATAAATAAAAAGAATGAGCAAATCCCTATTCTTGAGAGGCTTCTATTCTATTGAGGAAGAAAATAATATAAGAAAACATGTAAACTATATTATATATGTATATATGCATATGTATGCATGTATATATGTATATGTATAATACATACACATGTATATTATATAGGTATATACAGCATAAATTAACCAGAATAAATATTATATAAATTTAAGGTAGTTAGGGACAGAGCATACTAGCATCAAGGAGAAGATGACATCTCTTGAAGAAGACATTGTAGGAGGTGGAGGTGAGGAAGAAGTGTGTTACTGGTATGGAAGACAATCATTGCAAAAGCAAGGAGCCAGGAAAAGGAGTTGCTTGTGTGAAGAACACAGAGGAGGTATTGTTTGATTGGACCATAAGTTCAGGGATGCAAGCAACAGCCAATGAAAGTGGAAAGATAAATTGGAGCTAGGTTGTGTAGGTCTTTAAAAGCCAAAAAGAAGAATTTGTATTTCATAGTAGAGGCAATAATAAACCACTGGGGTTCTTGACTAGGAAAATGACATGGTCAGAGCTATGCTTAAGAAAAATGACTTTGGCAGAGGTGGAAAAGATATTGGGATGGGAAAAGATTTAAGGCAGGGAGGTCAGTTGGGAGGCCATTGAAAGAGTCTAGGTGAAATGTGAAAATGACTTGAAGTAAGGTAGTAGCTGTGTGAGCAGACAAAGGATCAAATATGAGACATAGACCAAAGACAGGAAAGGAAAGATTTGGCACCTGATTCAATATACAGTTATATCCCTTTCACATTGAGATTTTACCCATCTCAGTTTCAATATATCATATTTTGATAAATTGTGAGTCAGCATAAAAAATTAAATTGGAATTTTATGGGAATTTTGCTGAAGCCACAGATGACATCCAAAGGCCAGCAAAGGACACAGAGCCTAAGTACTAAACCCAATAAATACTAAATACTTAACCCAAATTTTACAATAAGGTACTGTAAACACTCTGTAAAAGAGAAAGAGAAAATTCAGACTTCTTCTCTGGTACAAGGGAAAGGCTAAACATTTAACTCAGAATTTCCAGATTATGCATCCCTATCCCTCTTGATGTGGAAGGGATAACTGTATAAGGTGGAGCTGAAAATAGCATTAAAGTTATGAACCTAGGAAACTGGGAGAATAGTTATACCTTTGACAGAAATTGGGACATCTGGAAGAGGAGTTTATATCTTCAGCCTAGTAATGAAACTTCTCTGAGCTTCTGGTACAATCTTCTGTGAGGCTAGATGAAATGATGTTGTCCAGCTATAAATTTCATGACACTTTTGATTCTTTCCTTGAGATTAGTGAATAAAATGAATTCTATTTTGGACATACTGAGTTTAAGACGTGCTCAGGACATCCAGTTGGAAATATGGGCCTGAAACTCAGGGAAGTAACTTGGTTAGACATATATATATCTGTGAGTCTTCTTCAGATAATGAAATCCATAGGATCTAAATTCACCAGAGAGGGACAAGTGTAGAGTGTTGGGAGAAGACCTTTAGGAACAACCACTGTTAAGGAGCATAATCTGAATGGAAAAACTAGCAAAGGAGATTGAGAAGGAAGATGATCAGTAGAGGGCAGTATCATAAATCTCTTTTCTACCAGCAGGTCCTCAAATACACGAAGATAGCTGCCATCTCTCCCTAAATCTCTCATTTATCCTATTCCTAGAATCGGGCAATCAATCTTTATTGAGCACCTCCTGTGTGCGAGGCACTATACGATCATCTACGTATAAAACTGGATCTTTGTCCTCCAATAGCTCTCAAGTCTTGTTGGAGAAACCACACACACACACACACACACACACACACACACACACACACACACATACACTCACATGGGCCTATGCACCCTCTTAATTCAAGTGCCTTCCCTTTGTTAAGGATTTCCTAATCCTGTGTTTAGTTGCTTTGCAGCTATTTGTTTGCATGCTGTCTTCCCCCATGAGAGTATAAGCTCCCTGAGGGCAGGGATGGCCATTTGCTTCTTTTTGTATTCCCCAGTGCCTGGCAAATAGTAGGTGTTTAAATAAGTATTGAATAATTTAAATAAGTATTGAATTGAGTATGGAAAGATAACTCAAAAGAAGTTGTCCTAGATAATAATACTTTCTCTCATAATTATCATTTGTGTCCAGACATAAGTTTAAGTTGACATAGTCCCATTGCATTCAATTTTTCATTTGTCTCTTATAGTGACCTTGTAAAGAAGAGGAGTCAAGTGTAATATCTGACAAAAGACAAAACAGGCCCAGAGAAATGAAATGACTTTTCCCAAGGTCACATAGCTAGTGGTTTGCACGAAGAGGTCACAGAGCAAAGACATGGGCAAAGGCTGTGACAGCATATCAGAATTGAAGCATTTTATGGCATATGTTTGGAATCATAAAACTTTGCATCTAGAAGGGTCTTTGGAGTCCAAAGGAGTAAAGTGATGTTAAGAGAAGATAAGTGATTGGCTTACAGTTGGAAAAAAATAAGCAGCTGCCTCATTTGGATGTTTTTGCTTTGGGGTTGGAGGAGGAGGACTCTATCCATGTAGACCAAGGTTTCTAAGCTTATTTGGCTTACTATCCCCTTTTAAAAAATTACCCAGAGTCCTCCGGGAAATCTACTTTCTTTAACCTTTTAATTTTTTTTTTAAATTTGTGTCATTTCCAAAAATTTTAAAAACTATTTTAATAAAAGACATATCTTTAATAATTTATTGTAAATTTGAGGTCTTTTTCCTTCATTGAAATTTTGATGATGTATATTGCATCATGTAAGCATGTAGTATAGTTTTATAAGCAATTCATTACAGGCACATGGTCCACCTGATGCATGTTGGAATTCCCAACAATGTGAGTGAGACACACTGGACTGCCAACACTTGCTTGTTAAGACCTATCAGTGAACTTGACCACTGATCAATTACTACTCACATTTTGTGTGCTTATTTGGAAAATAATGTAATCACTATGACTTTAACTCTGTTACACAACAGATAAAAATATGAACACTTTTTCAAAATTTTCTTATCTTTTCTTCTTTCTTTATCCTTCCACCACCCCCTTATTTTTATTCAATATCCCCCAATTATACCTGAGGTTAGTACCACTCCCCACATCATTCCATTGCCCCTCACCCTCAGGAGTGGTATCACCCACTTTGGGAACCTATGAATTATTGTAGACCAATGTGGTTCATGTGTGCATTGTAGAAAAATTCTCCCAGGAGGAATATAGTCCCTCCCTTTGGATGATAGAGAAATCAGTGAGGGTTTGAGAACTAATGGGAGTGGGGGTAGGGGTGGGAGTTGGGGGAGGAGAAGTGAGAGCCTGTCCCTGACATTACTAGGAGAATGCTACAGGCTAATTCCTGAGGTGGACTCTGCCTCCATATTCAGCCATTTCAGAGACAGAGGCATCATTACCAGCAGAGATAACTAAATTCATGAAGTTGAACTTAAGCATAATTCTTGACTTTTTAGAGTTCACTGTCATTTGGGAATGTAAGGAGAAATCCAATATATGGGGAGCAGGCTCAAGGGACAGAAGCTTACAGAATTCTGTGCCTTTCTTTACAATAATATTCACCAAGGGTATGGAATCCCTGCATCCTTGGTCAGGACTGCATCTAGCAATCTGCTAGCACAGTGCCTGACACACAGGAGATACCTTCCCCACAAAATGGGGCTCAGGTAAAGCAGAATAAAAGGTAATTTCAAATAGTTTTTTAAAAAAATAAATTCAATTCAGTAGGAGGGAGAGGCATCAGGAAAACATCTTGCTTCTAGGAACATGATGTCTATAGGAGGAAAGAAGCTTGTATACTGTCTGGATCTTGAAAAATGAATGAAATTGGGATTTGTAGAAAAAAGCAAGAGAGGTGCACATCAAGGAGGAAAGAAGCATTTTCCCTATCACTTTCTTAAATTCAATCAATAATAATAAATGAAGCCCTGAACTGTAGCTCTTGCTGATTTCTAAGGTGTAAATGTTCACACTGAATATTTAGCAATGCAGTCCTTGAAATGACTCTTTCTCTTGATTTCATTATTTCTCAAGACTTCAATGATCTTCTCTATGCCGATAATTTTCAGCTACTTATCCAGCCCTAGATGCTCTCTTGACCTCCACTTTTGCATCTCCAACTAATACCTTTATCTAACATTTTGAAAATTATTATTTTAAAAATCTGGGTCTCTCTATCTTCCCTGGGTTAGAAGTGTATGTCCTTCTCAGGGTCCCATCCCAGTCAGATAAAATAAGCTCAGATTAACTGAGCTTTGGCCTACTATTTCTGACCTGGGCCAGTTTCATCCAATGGCCTGATTGATGACTTTTTCATTCTGGGGACTGACCATATTAATGCCAAACTTAGTGCAGAAACATTTGATCACATAACCCCCTGTAGCTCAAGACTCGAGCTCAAGAGATCCACTTCCCAGAGGCAGCCTGGATTACAGTTGTGTACCACTAGGACCAGCTAAACCTTCCTTTGTTAACAGAAATTTTGAAAGAAAGAGAAAAACAGTAGTTCAACCAACACACTCTTCCTTATCTGACAGTGCAAGAGTATTAGTTAGTTCATACCTATAATCCTTCACCTTTGTAATGAAGGGAAGGTGGTGCCTCTTTATCCCAGCGCCAAATCTGGTCATTGGATTTACACAGAGTTGAATTTCCTTTTTTCATTCTTACCTCTTGCCCAATGTGGTAGACTTTGCATGCCTGTATCCCTGGTCCTTTGGACTATATTTTGCATTACTGCCTCACAGGTTTTCAAAATTATTCCACTTAGGTGAGACAAAAGACCATCTACCCTCCCAGCTCTGGAACACAGAAACAAAAATCCCAAACAAACAAAAGAAAACCCTTCAGCTACCCAAGATAAAGAGGAAGAAGGTTGCTCCTTGGCTTCAAACCAATGGGAGGATAGTATAAATAAGCTATTAACGTGCATCTTTAGAAGCTGACATGGGATTAACCTAAATAAAGAAGCCTGAATTGAGGGGGCCTCTAGTTTCATGGTGTCCTCTCATTTATTTCCCTTGTCCTTCAGCAAAAGTTTATGATTCTTTCATACTTTTTTCCTTAAATAATGAGCATTTTGCTAATAAAAAAGTTATTTTTTTCCTTTTCTGGATGAAGCTAGCATCAAGTTTGGAGAAGGAAAGGGAGGAAGTAGAACCGCCACCCATTAATACTGGAGGCCTCTCTTCTCTGTGTCCATTTTGGACAGCAGAAAGAACTCTGCCCTTGGAGGCAAGGCTTTCAGGTTCAACTCTGGACTCTGGAAACTACTAGCTGTGTGACCTTAGCAGGTCCTATGAGTTCTCTCAACCTCACTCCCTACATTTATAAGAAGGGGATGTTAATATTTGTCATCTCAAAGGATTATTGTGAAGAATGTTTTATTTATCTATTTTTGACAAACTTGAAATTTTAATAGAAATATCAGCATTATTACCTGATCCTGCAGCTTGTTCCAAAATACAGCTCAGGTGCTCCTTTTTGATCTCCAAAGGCTCTTAGTCTACTCTCCCCCTCTTGTAATTGCTTATGTTTCCTTAATGGTGTTTAAATTATACTTTCCTGTTAATGTAAGTCTCTTGAAGGTAGAACTGGTTCATGTGTGTGTGTGTGTGTGTGTGTGTAAATGGTTTTAATGAATCTTGTCATTCCAAATGCACTATGACCATCTGTGGGCTAGTGATAAGGACTTAAGGACTGGACCCATAATTGCATCAGTCAAGGGAATTCCGCAGTAAAGAAACTTCTTTTTTCAATCTCAGCAGGCATCATCTTTACAATTTATCATCTTAGAGAGTTGGCTAGCATCTAGAATCTGGGAAATTAAATTCTTGGCTCAGGGTCATGTGAAGAGTATGGCAAGACTTGAATCCAGGTCTTTGTAGTTTCTCTATCTTCCCGGCTGGAGATGTCAAGATTCTTGAGTGGGCCTGACTAGGTTAAATATGCATGGGAAATAATTAACAAAATAAAAAAAATACAATACCACATAGATAACATGATTTTGGGGGGCAGGGATCCATTTCTATTTGAGTTTGATACCATTGTAAACTTTACCATAATTCCTCTGACCATGTGTAAATGTAGAGATTTGTAGACATGGTCATCCCTATCGAATCCAAGCAACCAATGCATTGCCAATGCATTCCTTTGGGGGAGGGTGCTTAATTATCAATATCTCATTTCTAAGTGTAATATGTGTATCTCTGGGCCAAATGTCTAAGGGCCAGGTCTATCATATTTAGCCCCCTTTTCTGAGGATTCTGTGGTGAGGGACTTGGGAATTCTCTCTTCTATGCTATTAGCTTATGACTTTACATAGTGTTCCTCCCTTTTTTAAGGGGTCCTGTGACTAGCACCTCAGTTGCATTTAATCACTTAGTGCTGGATTAGTTTTTTACAAAGAGATATTTACTTCAAAGATATAGTACAAACAGATATACAAATATTTTCTCCAACTCTTTGGGGTCATGATTCCATCCCTTATGCCATCTCATTCTCTGAGGAAGGAAAGTGGATTATTCTCACAATTTAGTTCAGAAGCTACATAACATTAGCCCCACCAAGTTCAAGTCTAAAACTCTGAGGTCCTATATTTCTGGACCCTTGCTCCTCTGGCTTTAGTATTATGCTGGCTGTAACAGCTGCTCTGGATTCCTGGATTCTAGTATCCTTGTGACTCAGGCTTCCAGGCCAAAAAATGCCTTCACCTAAAAGTGAAGGAAGGAAAAAGTCAAAGACTCAAAGTGTTTCCCAGGGCCACATGTTTTAGGGGGTGGGAACTTGGGAAACAGGCCCTAGAAGCCTCCACTTTTACAGCACAGTGTAAGTGGCTGTGAATAAAAGAGTCTTCCACTCTCCTATGTGACTAGAGGAAAAGCTTTGACTATGCTCGGTCAACAAAGACACAATAGAGGATGGATAAAAGAGTTGCTCTCAATTGCATGATAGGCCATTGAAGGATGTCCATGAATGCTTTGGTCCTCTAGTCTCCCAGAAGCAGGTCTCCAGTGCCTTCCACATGGGGTGTCTTCATCTTAAGAATCCACCAAAATTCTCATTACAGACATTTTTAAAATATTATGACTAGGGAGGAAATTCTACAGGAGAGAGAGGTACAACTTCTCCTTTCATTCCTGTTGGTCTCACCTTTTGATTCTCTCTCTTAGGAGAAAAGAACAAGTCCTCATAGAGTCTGAGCTGAAAGGGCCCTTCCAGCTATTAATTCTAACCCTCTAATTGGCACAGTGGATAAGGCACAGGGCCTGGAGTCAGGAAAACCTGAATTCAAGTGTGACCTCAAACACTTATTAGCTGGGTGACCCTGAGCAAGTCACTTAACTCCATTTGCCCCATTTTCTTCATCTGTAAAATGAGCTGGAGAAGAAAATGGCAAACTACTCAAAACCCCAAATGAGGTTCAAGAAGAGTCAGAGATCACTGAATGACAACAAATTTTAAAATAAGGAAACGGAAGCAAGGAAATAAACGCTGTGCTGAGTACTTCACAAATACTGTTTTATCTCATTTGACTTCCACAACAACCTTCTGAGGTAGATGCTTTTATGACTATCCTCATTTTACAGTTGAGGAAACTGAGGCAGACAGAGGTTAAATGAATTTGTATAGGGTCACACAGCTAGTAAGTGTCTGAGACTAGATTTGAATTCAGGTCTTCCTGAGTCCAAGCCCCGTGGCATATCCACTAGGCTACTTCTAGTTGATGATTAACAACATTTTAATGGTCTAAGAAAAAGAAAGTAAAGGAATCAGATGACTCAGGTAGGGTCATATATACATACATACATACATATATATATATATATATATGTATATATATATATATGAGGTAGGACTTAAACTCAGGTCTTTATGGTTCTAGGTACTATGCCCTATCTACCAAACCATAGATATTTTCTGTTTCTTTCAATTTTTACTTCTCATCTTTCCCAAAATAAAACTTGTTTCCACCACCTTTACTACCCACCCATGATTCCTAAGTACTCCTTTTGGATGGCTTAATAAGGAGAGGCTTTTCCCAGTTAAACTGTATTTTAGGATCTTTTCCTCTTTCCTTGCCTTCAGTATGATATACTCATCTGTCTTAAAGTCTTTATAGTTGCTTAATGGGTTAATATCAACCCTCTCACATCTCACATTTTTGTTTTAGCAGGGCCTTTGGGGACAATGTCTTGGCTCAAGGGAGAGATTCTAATGGCAAGAATTTCAGGCATGGGTGTAGGCCAGGAGAGAAGGCATTTGGGGGTAGAGGATCTTAGGATACACTATAATTTCATTATAGGAAGGGTCTTGCTTTGCCCAGGGATAGAGCTAGCTCCATCATTGGATAGCTAACAGGGCCCAACCTTCCTTTCTCAGGATGGGAATGGACATAAAGCCAACCAGCCTATGCTCTGGAACCGTGTCCAGAGGCCCGGTTACCAAATGCCCTTCCTAATAAGCAACAGCTGTCTCTGTGGTTTCTCCTCAGCAAGTGATTCATGTCTTTCCCCAGACACGATAAGCGGAACAACTGTTTACTTAGATATAGTACAGAGGGACAATTGGAAAAATAGTCAACTGTCAGCTGGAAATACTTTGTCGTTATTTGATCCTTGACAATCAGTCTGAATTAGTCATATGGTGTTAATTGGCAGGGTGTTCTTTCAGGCACTGTAGTGGCTGAACCAATACGCCTTACTCAGAAATGAGAACAATAGCCAAAGGGAAACCTTAAAGGAAAAAATAAATGGGAATTAATTTAAAACTTCAGATTCTGTTCTCACATTCTTTAGGGCAGAGTTCTCCCCTTTAGCCTAGCCAGCTGGTCAATTCAATTTAATTCAAATAATTTATAAAGCACCTCCTATGTGCCCAACACTGTGCTAGTGCCAGGAATACCAAGGCAAAAATGAAAGAGTCTCCTTCTTCAAGGAGACTTACTTAACTGCTGTAGATTGCCTGATCTGTGACTTCCCTAAGATGAGCCCAAGGTTTTGAGCTGAGATCCCATTTTGTTTATAGAATAGAAGGCTAAAATAGGGAAAATTCCATTCCTTCTTAAAGGAATTCTTCCTCTTTAAGTTAATTGACATGAAATATGAATGAAACTATACATGGGCAAAAATGTATTCTTGGGGGGTTGGGGCAAATATGAGGAAGAAATGTTGAGTTTTGATATTGGAACACTAGGAAAATATTCAACTCTTCCCATAAAGAGTATTGTACCTTGAAAATGGAAGTTAAAATGACAGTATATGATAGAATTCTCAGTCTAATTACATTTACATAATTTAAGATATTGTATCCTATCTTATACCTATGCAATATGTACCACTATAGTAATCTGCAAATATATTATTTAGTAGATATATCATAAATATATCCATAAGAAGGGAGAAAAGTTGGGTTTATGATTCAATTTTCCCCCAAAGAGGGAAAAGTATTATATTTTCTCAAACCATCAATTGCCGAATCTCAAGAAAGAAGAAAAAAAGAGAGAGAGAGAAAGAAATCTGCATCTTATTTCGTGGCAGAAACATCTCTAATATTAGGGATGATGATTCCATTTTTATAATTAAAGATGCAGAAAAGGCACTGCCTTCAGAAAAGGAAAATGCTATATTGTACCGGAGATGGGGTTGTTTTAACAACAAACATGAGTCAATTCTAATTTTGAGTGATGAGGCTGAAAAAGCTCAGCTGACTTTGCACTGATGGTTTATTTAAACACATTATTAAAAACGTGTAAATAGGCTGATCTACTCCTTCCCCCACCTTCTTGGCACCAGCTTGGATTTCCAACTGGATTCCATTCTGGATCGTGCTAAGTGGGGGATTCTTGAGGCTAGCCTTGTTCAGGCTCAGTGAGTCTCCAATGGGGGATGGGTTATTTTATAATGGGTGGCCTGCCTTCTTTGTCAGAGCCAGGGCCAGAGGAAATAAGCTAAAGTTGCAACAGGATTTGGGTTAGACTTTTTGCCTAGAAATTAAAAGAATCTTCCAGTTGGAAGAACCTTAGAGGTCACCTAGTTCAACCTCTCACACACTGAGAGAGTCTCTTCCACAGTGTCTGAGATTGGTAGTCATCTAGTGTGTGTTTGAATCCTTTCAAAAGCCTTGAGGCATCTCTAAATTGTTGGACGACTGATACTGAGCAGAAACATGTCTCTGAAACTTTACCTATTGGCCCTACCTCTATTTTCTGGGTCAAACAAATAAGTCCTTCTTCCTCTTCTGCAGTACAGCTCTTCAGATATTTGACGATGCATCGCATTCCCCCTTAGACTTCTCAAGATCATTTCTGCTGTGACATGATTTTAATATGTAGCTAGGTGGCACAGTAGACAGAATGCTGGACCTGGAACCAGGAAGTTCAAATCCATCTTCACATATTTCTTAGTGATGTGAACCTATGAAGTTGTTTAATTGCTGTCTGCCTCAGTTTCCTTATTTGTAAAATAGGGGTCATAATAGCACCTACCTCACAGGGTTGTTGTGTGGATCAAATAAGCTATTTATAAAATGTTTTGCCAACCTCTAAGAGTTATATAAATGCTCTCTATTATTAATTGTACAATTTTGGGTATAGTCCTCTGGCATTTTTTTGAGGGGGGTGTGAGAGAAAGAGAGATCTGAATCTGTGATATTATTAGTATAGAGAAGTCCTGATGAAGAAGTTCTCTCTACTAAGCAGCTGGTGTTAGAATGGATAGAGAACCGGGCCCTGGAGTCAGGAAAAACTGAGTTCAAATCTAGTTTCAGATACAAATCAAATGTGATGATATTTGTAAAACTAACTGGCACATAGTAGGTATTATTTAAATGCTTATTCCTGTACTATACCAGTGCAGATATGGAACTGCTCTGCAACTTAGAATCTATAGAGATTTGTCTGAGTGACAAAGAGAATGGTGGTGACTTGCCCAGGGCCACATAGGTAGTACAAGACAAAATAGAGGCAAGACTTTAAACCAGGTCTTCCTGATTTGGAGCTACCATATCAGCTCTCTGTCCACTACACCAAAGACTGGCAAGCTACTGCCCAAAGGCCTGTTCCTGTTTTTGTAGGTCCTGAGAGCTAAGAACAATTTTACATTTCTGATTTTTTTTAAATGTAGTCATACATTAAGCTGCCTTTCGCCCTCTTTCAATGTCCTTCTTAAACTGTGAAATATAGAACAGAACCCCAAACTCCAGAATTCTTTGACCTAGGGAAGGATTTAATGAGGACTTGGAAAAACTTAGCAAAGAAGAGGTTAGAGACATTTAATGATACTGCAGATCTTTCGCTATGTGAATCAGTTTAGAGAGAGTAGTGTACTTCCCCGCCTCCTATCCCCTGTCCACGCTAGGTTTGTTTTTCTTGTTTCCTTCAAACACCTGCCCAAAACACCTTTTATAAGAAGCCTTCCCAGACTCAATTCCATAATGCCCATATTAACTCTCAGTTTTCCAACATCCTTGGCATTTACATACAGTGGACAGTTTTCTATAAAAACCCAGAAGAAAGAACAGGAAAGCAGAACTCACTGAATTTTTCTCTTCAGTGTCGTGACCGATTTCCCACCTGATTTCTTTTAGCTCTAAGGCAGAATCCTTATTTTCATAACACTTCAAAAAGAAAGGCCAAAGGTTATGTAAAATTATACACAGGGTTGTGCAAAGTTACACGAAATTATACAAAGAACCGCACAAGCTAGAAACCACAGGGATGGGAGTGGGAGGAAGGAAAGCCTCGTGTTTGAGATGGGGAAGCTCATGGGAGAATGTCTTGGTCACCAGTGGTTTTCCTGTTCTAGCAAGCATGGAACAAGGCAGGGTAGTTCTGTGTCCTGTCCTTCATTTCCATCTCAGAGGCAGTGTGATATGCATAGAGTGCTAGATTTGTATGTAGTTGAGGAGATCAGGATTTGAATCCTACCCCTGACATGTGTGACTATGGTGGGAAAAATAATTTCATGCAATGGAAGCCTCAGTTTCAGTAAAATGGGGTTAATTAGGCAGGTACCGAGAGTACCTACCTCACAGAGTGGTTGAAAGGCACAAACTAGATAATGTATATAAAGTGCTTTGTAAACCTTAAATGGTATATAAATGTCAGTTATTGTTATTATAAATGAAGGAAGTAAGGAAACCCCTTTCTATTGTTAATAGGCAGTCAATGAATCTCTTAGGAAATTGTTAACTCTAGCCCAAACTGCATTGACCTCAGGCCTAGGGGCAAAGGAAAAGGTCTACCTGGAGCATCTGCCTTGTACAGCTTATAAACTTACACCATGGCTGGGCCTGTGCTTTGAAGAGTGTGGCTGTGGGAGCAATTTTGATTCATACCATGGAGAGAAGATATAGATTTTATTAGGAGGCCCTGGTGTAAAATGGACAGATAACATTATCGGAGCGTCATGAGAGGACTGGGAAGGTACTGAAGTGCCTGTGCTCATAAATCTGTATTGAACTTCTATCCAGGTTTAACAATGTACCTGGTTTGGAGAGAAGGGAAGATTCCTAACATTTCGACTGTTTCTTTAGCTCATTAAATCTTGATATTTTCAAGGGCCAAATTTTTCCAAGAGGTCTCTGACAAGACACTTGCTGTGCTGTTCCTGGTTTTTGTATATGAGCTCAAGAGGTCACCAGAGGTTGAATCTATGAACTGGGAGTCTTGGGTTCACAAATTTTCCTTGACTTGATGTGGGCCCTTGATCAAGTCCTTTCACCTAGGATTTTTCAGTTGAAGACCCAGGAGGACTGTATTAGTTATATTGAGAGCTAGAAGGGACTTCAGAGGTCAATTAGTCTAATTCTTCCATTTTCTAGAGGAGAAAACGGGTCCAGGGAGTTGATATGATTTGCCCCAATGTCACGCAGATAACAAATAGCAAAGATGGGAGTTGAACCTATGGCTTTTGATTCCAAGTTCAATGCTCTTTTCCACTTTATCTTGCTGCCTTATTTTTTCCTCTTGCATGAAATATTGTAAAGTTCCATCCCATTTTTCTTAAAGGAAAAAGTACATCAAAATTTCTCTCTCTCATATCACAATCTTCTTCTAAGCTATCACTGTATGTCTCTTCAATTTTTTTAGGATTTGCATTAAAAATCAGTCTCCTCAAAAGAGCTGGAGTTAGATCCAAGAGTAACTTACCCAGCAAAGTTAAGTATAATCCTGAATGAAAAAAAAATGGACATTTAACGAACTCAAAAGACTTTCACATTTTTGTGACAAAGCCCCCAGAACTTAAGGGAAAAATTGATAGTTGCATCTTGGAGAAATATAAGGTAAACATTAAACAATTATAAAGCATGCAATAAGGTCAAATTGTTACTTTGTATATGTGAAATTATTAGCAGTACTTTTATGATTGTTTCCATTATTTGGGTAGTTTGAAAGAAAGGTGTGGACTGAGCCGAGTATGAAGGGATGATTTTAAAAAAAATAAAGCTGGGCAGGGAGAGATGAAAAGGAGTAATTGTGTCATACAAATGAGGCATAAAAGGAAAAGTTGATACAGAAGAAGCTTATGGGGGGAGTGCAGGTAGTGTTGAAACTTTATCCTCATTGGGAATGGGTTAAAAAAGGAATAACATATATATATATGTATATATAATATGTATGCATACACACATATGTGTGTGAATATATACATGTATGTATGTATATATGTATATGTATAAAAATCTTCTAAATTCAGGAAGAAATAAGAGGGGAATGGTGGGGGAGAGATGGCAAGGGAGGGACTCTTAGAGGAGTGGGTAGATTAAGGAATAAGAGGGCAGGTAGAGAGTAGAAGTGAAGTAGAGGAGTGAGGAGGGGTAGGGTAAATAGAGTGAGAAGAATAGTGAGGAAAATAGGAAGGCGGAAAATACACAAGTAATTGTAGCTTAAAATGTGAATGGGGCGAATTTACCCTTAAAACAGAAACAGCAAATTTCAAAAAAGTTTGAATTCAACAATATGTTGCTTTCAGAAAGCATTTTAAAAATGAGAGATACACACAAGATAAAATAAATGGAAGGAATAGAATTCAGTATGCAAAAATAGCAGAAATAGTAATCATATCATACAAAATTAAAGTTAAAATAGATTTAATCAAAAATAAAAATAGAGAAACTACACTATATGTCAAAAATATTATTCAATATTGTTTTAGACCATTTAAAATACCTAGAATGTATTAAATACCTGGGGCATACAGATACAGGAGCTATATGAGCACAAACATAAAACACTTTTATACAAATAAACTCAGATCTAAATAATTGAAGTGTTATGTATTGTTCATGGGTAGGTAAAGCCAATATAATTTTTAAAATGACAATTTTACCTAACTAATCTATTCAATATCATCCCAATTAAATTACTAAAAAATATTTACTGAGAAGAACAATAAAGTTCATTTGGAAGAACGAAAGGTCAGGAACTTCAAAGAAATCAGGGAAAATAGGTGTAAAGGAAGTAGATTTAGCAATATTAGACTTTAAACTATATAACAAGGTGAGGATACTGTTGAAGTATAAAAAGGATAATTTCAATTATTTAAAACTAAAATTTTCTTGTTTAAATAAAATTTATTTAGCCAAGAGCAGAAGGAATTCAGAAAATGGAGGAAAACAAACTTTCATAGACAACCTCTCAGATAGGATGTGATTGGGTCAGAATACTGTTGTGTTGTAGGAAATAATGTTAGCTGTTTTCGAAAAACATGGAAAGACTTGGACTTATGAAGGAAGATGCTATCCACCTTCAGAGGAAGAGACAATAGGAGGAAATAAGCATAACATGGTCTTACACATATGTGTATATAGCTGTATGTTTATTGATATCTAAATGTGTGTGTGTGTGTGTGTGTGTGTGTGTGTGTATCCATGCTTAATTGTAGGCTCTTTAGGGTGGGAGGGGGAAATAAAGTAAAAAGTGCACAGCAGAGAACAAAAGAAAATCAACAAGGAAGCAAAGAAAAGCTGGGCAGCTTTGAAAACAATGTGCCATATTTATTATAAACATTTTCTTGAAATGGAAATTTATTGCTTCACCTTGAATCCTTTCTTATAGTCTCTTATGTGCATGGCAATCTCATTTTGTATTTAAACTTAAAATAAAAAAAAAAAAAAACTACCAAAAATTTTCCTCCAGAAAAGCACTTATCTACCCACATGATCCTCCTTGGTGTGTCCTCCTTGGTGTATCCATTTGCTTTGGGGGATTTTTTTTTCTTATTTTTGCAGTCTATGGGCATTCCATTTGCAATAAAAGCACAGCACAGGATAATTAGATTAGCGTTAATGGTGGTAAAGCTAATAAAGGTAATGGTAGGGATGGACACACACACACACACACACTCAAAACTGCTGATGACAATAGTATGTGGTGACCATAGCCTGTGGTACTGGGACTGATAGTATCAGTAATGATGACCTGAAGATGGGAGTAGCACACATTTACGTAATATTTCACAGATTATTAATCCGTGACAGTGATACTTCCTATAGGGCACACTATGGCTCACATGTGCCGCACTCAGCTTAGAGTACACTGTAGTTTGAAGACATACGCTTGAACCTAGTGTAATATGAATTTGATCTAAGTATATAAATACAGAAGGACCATTATATGAATCTGATGCTGAAAAAGAAAGGAGATGGTAACATTGTAAACTCAATGTGTAACTGGGAAGGAGATGGTGTAGGATCCTATTGTATTCATTTACCCAAATCATTTATTATGCTATGCTCATTTATCTGGCCCAACACTCCACACTCTTTGAGTTTTTGTGCCATATCCTATCACAATGATGAAAGCTCCATTGCCCTGGATACATTCTAAAGAATGAGTAGATGTAAACGAAACGGGAAAAGCAGAAAGGGTCCAGGTTGTGAAGGACCTCAAAATTTCAACCGAAGACTTTATATTTGATTCTGGAGGCAAAAGGGAGTCACTAGGGTTTACTGAGTAGGTGTAGGGGGAAAAGGGGTGACAGAGTCACATCTGAGCCAAGGAGATCAATTATAAAACTGTGGCAATACTCTGGGCAAGGACAGGCTCCTAATGTCCCTCTGGTAATGTGTTGATGTTGGTAGTAGTGATGTATCAGGTGGTAGCTGTAGTAGTTGTGGTGGTGGAGACAACATTGGCAGTGGTAAAAGTGCCATGATGATGTTAGGGATGGTGTGTGTGTGTGTGTGTATGTGTATGTATGTATACACAATCTGTATATGCACATATGTATATGTATGTATGTATCTATCTATCTATCCCTTTACAATTTACAAAATGCTTGTTTCACAAGTACGCTGTGGGGTAGATAGGACAGATAGTATTATCTTTATTTTATAGTTGAGGAAACTGAGTCCCTGAGCACGGAACTGCATTCCTCACAGTCACAAAGCCAGTTACAAGGTCAAAAAATGTACTTGGCAAGTAGAAAGTGCTGAAATTTTTATTGATCGGTTGATTGATACTAAAACTCACATCTTCTAATTCCAGTGAGCCTTCTACTACACCATGCTGCTTTCAGGGGATGGTGTTAAGGACAATAGTCTTCGGGATGGACGTGATGGTAATGTGATACTGGGAAGGACATAATGATGATGTTAATGATTAGTGATTATGGGATTGATAACGGAGACTATGATAAGTAGTATGATAACAAGGATGATAATTGTGATAATGGCGATCTATTGTTGTTATTGCTGTTGTTATCATTATTTATCCTTTGTGCTCCAAGAGGACCAAAATGACATCATAATGTTGGGTCAATGTACAATGTGTCTGGCTGGGGCTGATCATACCAATACAAAGAGGGAAGGCTTGACCACAGGTAGGTCACAAATCATCCATATGACCATTTCAGAGGGAGATATCTATAAATTTGTATTTCTCATGTTTCTTTTGAGCTACCACAATTCTGCTTTGCTCATAGATTGCCCCTTCTTTAATGTGGGTACAAGATTGTCCAGCATGGGGCTATTTATAGAGATATATGAATCATATATAGAGAGATGACAATGAAATTTCTGGGAGCTGACAATCAAGTAAGATGACATAGATATGGAAGAGAAGAGGCCCTTGGACAGAGCCTATGGGGACATCTGAAGCCAGTAGGCATGACTTGGAGGAAGATCCAGCAAAGGAGACTGAGAAGGAGCAGTCAGAAGGAGGAGGAACCGGGACAGAATATGGCCATGAAAATCCAGTTCCATGATTCCTACTTAAGACTTCCAAAGTTGCTGTTTTAGGTTGGGAATAGCTCCTGTGTACATGGATGCCACTTAACTTTTGGACAGAGCTTTGGCTCTGATTCCCTTTGTAATAATTTTACATTTCTGCCTCAGTTTCCTTACATCTTAAATAAGAGATGAAGGAAGAAATAGGCATGCTCAGCACAGGGCTGTTTTAGAGATAATTTAGCTAATGTCTATGGAGCTCTTTGAATCTTTTTTATCATAATAAAAATATTATAACTTATAACCTCAGAAAGAGGCAGGCAGGGGAGTCCTTATGAAGCACTGAAACCCAGACAAACATAATTTGAAAGTAATTTGAATTGTAATGAGTAATTTGAATATGTAATTCAAAAGTAAATTCATTTTTGTGAACAAGCAAGAGGAAAAATTAGTTGTGGTTCTGTTGTAATAGATTATCCCAAATGTACCTCTTTCAATATGAATAGTGCTCAGATTGAGGGAGTGTCTCCTTGGGAGCCAAGATGGCTCTGGGTCTGGGGCTTTAAATGAGACAATCTGGACTACATCAGGACTGCAAGGAGTATTGGGTAGAATAGTGGGGAAGGCAAGGCGTCAGCTTGGCTACCTGGGCTGTGACTACATCTAGACTCTGTGTTCTGCTCATCCAGGGCTAAGCCACAGATGGCAACCCTTGCATACATTAAGTAGACACCAAGGGCACTAAGCCACTTGAATGTACCCCACCACCACGACCCATACACATACTCCAACTTGTAGAATGATAAAATCTCAGCACAAGAAGGGAATTAAGAAGTAATCTAGTGCAACCCATACCTGACTAAGGATCTATCCTATAACATATTGGACCAGTGGTCAGTCAACCTCCAGTGAAGAGAAACACATGACATCTTAAGGTACTTCATTCTATATTTGGGCAGCTCTAGTAATTAGGAATATTTTCCTTATATCTGGATAGCATTTGCCTTTCTTCCACATGTTGTTCTCAGTTCCACTTATTTGGGTCAAGTGGAATAAGTCTAGAATAGACTCACTGGAGTTACATTTAGAAAGAAAAGAGACCTTTAAAACTAGGAGATGGCTACAATCTTTTTATTTTTAACTCTGCCTTTCTCCTGTAGGATAAACATCCCCCATTATTTCAACAAATAATTATATGTCTGTGCTCCTGGAAAACAAAATAACAAGAAGCAAATGTAGGCTACCCCAATTTCCCCTGAACTAGAGATATACCACCCATAAACAGAGAATTACAGTGTCAGAGTGGGAAATAGACTTGGAAGTCATTCAAATCATCATACAACTGAGGGAATAGACTTGAGAAGAAAAGAGAGTGACCTTCTCAAAATTCATCATGGCTACTAAGAGGCAGAACTGGGATTAGAACCCAGAGTTCCCTATGCTCAGTCTAGTCCACTCTGTGTGAATATCAGAATTATCTATACTGGCATTGCACTGACTCTATAACAAGGAGGAGAGTTCGAATTGTGTGTGTGGAATGAAGGTTCTGCCTAGAGTGAATATATGCAATCACTGTATTGTCTTGGAAGAGAAGACTTTTCTGATCGAGGTTCAGACTATAAGGACACACATGTTGGGAATGTGTTATGAACAGGCAGGAACATAGGATTTTGTGTTGGTAGGGGAATCAATAATGCATTTAAAACCACGGCAGAAAGCCTTAGATCCAAATGCAAATTCTCTGTCTTGTTTGAAAGAGTTTGACTAATTTGATTGTTATCTCTTCATTAAAGAAAATTATAAAAATAAACACTTTGCAGAAATGAGAAGTCAATACTGGGAATGATGAATTCACTCTAAGTCTCTTTTTTTGTGTTTGCTTATGATGCTCTTATTATTGTCTTTATTCTGATTTTCCTTTTTTATGTGTTTTCCTCCAAAGAGTTTGATTCTGATAAGAAGGAAAAAAAAAACATGTTAATGGGAGATCAACTGATCTTGAACTCATTTCTCCTGGGTATGGTTGCAGATAACACCATATTGTTTCTCCATGCTATATTTCTTTTTAAAAACAATTTCTATTCTAAAGTAAATAGCAACTTTTCAAAAACTGATGTCCAGCCCCTAGGAGACAACAAAGCAAACAAACAAAAAACCAGCCTTAACCCTTGAATAATGGAATATCCAGTGTAACAGGGATGCTCTTGCTCTGCTTTGGCAACCAGAATTTCCTATCCCAATGTGAAGCCACATGTTCCACTGCTGAGCACAGCTGTGTCATTATGTGTCAAAACCAAGATCTTAGAAATTAAAATTGTGCACTTCCTATCTTTACGAAGGAATGTATGTGTGTACAATATGTAAAAATAAAAGTACTTCTAATAGCTTCATTTTAATGTTTCTGTGTGTCCTATAATACACCATAAAGGACATAATATTTGTAAAGCACTTAGTACAGTGCCTGGCACATAGTAAGAGCTCCATAAATGCTTATTCTCTACCCTCACCCATGTGCATATGCACACACACAGCCCTTCCCTCCTTCTTCCTTGACCTAAGCAGTGACAGCTTATTCTCTACCTACAGCCACAGGTATTATTAGCATTAGGAATCATCTTGTACTTAAATTGCATCAATCTACCAGATGACCAACTGGCTACCAACAGAATTGTGGTTTATGGAGGCAGGGGGAAAGGGTATAACCTCCAACTTTTAGTTGGATGTTCAACCAATCATCATATCTTCACTGAGCTCCTCATATATGCCCAACTCTGTGGTAGTAACTACAGGAGAGACAGTTCCTCCTGAGTATTTCACAGTCTAGTTGGGAGTCAGGATTTACCTGCATGAAACAAAAAACAATATAAACCCATCTACAGACAACAGCTGGGTAGATAGTCATCAGAATGAGGATTCAAAACAATCTTTCAGTTCCCTTCTTTCCTAAAAACAGTTTGATCTAGAGTGGTAGATACAAAATTAATCCACAGAGACTAAATTATCAGGTTTTCATTTTGTCCGATATGTCCTATTCACATGGTCAAGCTGTAGTCACAGTACTGAGTCCCGAATAAATATTTGTTAAGTGGCTACTATGGGTAAGGTGCTATGGTTGATTCTGGTGATACAAAGACAAATATGAGATAGTTCCTATCTTCAAGGATTTTTTTTTTATTTGGCATTCAACTTCCACTTTAAAACTGTCTTGGCACATTGGCTAAGCCAGATTGAAGGAAACCAATAGATCTCAAACCTGTTGGTGAGTTGGGGGATATCTACCCCAACCATGTGAAGATTTCCCTTGGTGAAACGGGCAGATGAGAATGATTTATTCCCATGACCATTAAGGCTGCTGAAGCAGGCTCTGTGGAATGCTTGGTCAGGCACTGAAGACTCCAAGATCATCCGCTGCATCCTGGGCCATCACCAGTTGTCTTGATTTTTGCTTCCCACTGGAGTTTGATGACTCTGGAAGAAAGAGTGAGGCTAAGTACTTTGTGCAACTCTGCCTCACTTAAATCCAATCCACTCACTGGTCAAGACATCACCCCATCATTTCACTGGTCCCCTTCAAAAATGAAGGATGAACAAGCACAACTTGATTTGGAGTCAGAATCTGTGTTCAGATCTCTGCTACCAACCACATATTTGGGGGCAAGTCTCTTGCCCTGTCTAGTTCTCAGTTTATTCATGTGTAAAATGAGGAGACTAGATGATTTGGGAAAGCAACTTGGTACTGTAGAAAGAACACTGAATTTGAAGTCACAGGACCTATAACCAAAGCCCCATTCTGTCCCTTACTCCAATATAGACTCATTTGCTTGATCAGTAAAATGAAGCTAGACTAGATTGCCTTTGAAATCGCTCTGTCTCTCAGTCTATGCCCCTATGCTCCTCTGATTTTTCAGATCCCTTCCAGCTTCAGGTCCTATGAGCCTGTAATCCTATGATCTCCCAGCCTGGCCTCCCTTCCAATGCCATCTAAACAATGGATCAATAGGACACTCGTCTCTCTGTTAATAAAATTTCAGAGGAAGAGTTATAGACAAAGACAGGCAGGATTCTTCCTGACAGTCTGTGGTTTGCCTCAGGGAGAAGGACCACTCCTTCCTCAGGACTAAATGCCTGGGGGTTTACAATGTGATAATCACCACTGTGTAGTTCATCTGTGTGAATGCCCAGTCAGATGGCCCCGTATTTTCTGAACAGAAATAGGGTCACAAGTCAAATACATGCTTGGGGTCAGTGAAGAAATACAAAAGGAGATTAAAGGGACAAAGCATGTGACTGGAAGGGTAAATTCCCCACTGCGGGTTAATCTAGCAGAAATGTATCAAAGCATGTAAGTGCCCTTTCCTTTTGTAACTCAACCCATGGAACCTTGTTCCTGCTGCCTCCCTCAGCCACTGGACAGAACTGGCTCTGCCTTGGGAAGTACCAGTGAATGACCAAGCCTTCTTCTTCTGTGTGTCAGGCACGACTCGTCACCTTGTTCTCTTCGTGGCAAAAAAAAAAAAAAAAAAGAATATCTTATTTAAAACAACCAAAAAGCAGAAATTTGTGACCCTAATTATAATAATAATGGACGACATCAGCTAGGGGAAACAGTGGAGAGAGTCAGGAAGATTCATCTTTCTTAGTTCAAATCTGGCTTCAGACACCTACTAGTTATATGACCCTGGGCAAGTCACTTAACATAGTTTGCCTCAGTTTCCTCACTTAGAAAATGAGCTGTAAAAGAAAATGGAAACCCCTCCAGAATCCTTACCAAGAAAACACCAGATTAGGTCATGAATAGACAGACTCCACTGAAACAAATGAACAACGATAATACATTTATCTAGCAAGTCTAACTTTTCAAAGTCCTTTTACATCCCTTTACACACTTCGCATTCCAACCAAAATGGTGCACTTGCTGTGTTCTCCACATGACTTTGTCCTGGTTGTCTACCTTGGCTTGCAAGGCTGGCCCTTTCTCCTCACCTCCATCTCTTAGATTCCAGCCTCTGCTCAAGGGCTCCCTCCTCAGGAAATTGATCCACTCCTAAAGATTACTTGATATTTGTATTTACTTATGTGTATAAATGTGTTAAAATATGCCAAGTGATTTGCAAACCATAAAGCACTGTATGATTCTATGATGATGATGAATGATGATGATGATCCTTCTATCCCATAATAGAATACAAGCACCTTGAGGGCAGGGATTGTGCTGTTTCTGTCTTTGTCTCCTTCCCAGGTATCTAGCATAGTCCTTGAAATCTAGTAATGCTTAATAAATGCCTGCTAAATGAATGGATGAATAGCCCAGTGAGTGACCATAGCACCCCTGACAGGTAAGATGAGCAGGGCCTGAACTACTATTTCCATTTTGTGGGTGAAATAATTGTTGTCCTCCCTTCCTTCCTTCCACCCTCCCTCCCTCCCTTCTTTCCTTCCTTCCTTCCTTTCTTCCTTTCTCTCTCTTTTTTCTTCCTTCCTTTTTCTTTATTTTTTCTTTCTTCCTTTCCTCCTTTTCGTTCTCTTTCTTTTCTTCCTTCCTTCCTTCCTTCCTTCCTTCCTTCCTTCCTTCCTTCCTTCCTTCCTTCCTTCCTTCCTTCCTTCCTTCCTTCCTTTTTCTTTCTTTCTTCTTTCTCTCTCTTTCTTTAAATTTAGCATTTTACTTTTCCCCAGTTACATGTAAAAACATTTTTTGACATTAATGTTTAAAACTTTGAGTTCCAAATCCTCCCCCACCCCACTCCCGCCATTGGGAAGTCAACTATTTCAATGTATCATCCTTTGTTTTTAAAGAGGACCTATGACATCATGGGGTGATGTTAACTTGCACATGAATTGGATTTAAGTGAGGCAGAGCTGCACAAACTGGTCAGCCTCAAGCTCTTTTTCTGAGTCATCAAAGTCCAGTGACAGGACAAAAATCAGAACAACTGGCCATAACCTCGGATCAGTGGGTGACCTTGGCGTCTTCAATGTCTGACTAAGTTCTAAACGCTTCCCAATGCCTGCTTCAGTGGTCTTCGTGTCTGTGGGAACAAATTCTTCTTGTCTGCCCATTCTGTCAAGAGAAGTCTTCACGTGCTTGGGGTAGACATCCCCCTAACTCAGGGTCTGAAGTCTCTGACTTACTTTTGGTCAAATAATCAAAATTTGGAGAAAAGAAGGAACATGTTCCAAGCCACATAGCTGGTAAATACCAGTAGTAGGATCCGCATATAGTTCTTTTCTTTATTTTAAAGTGTTTTATTTTTCCCCCAATTATATATAAAGATCACTTTTAACATTTATTTTTTAAAAATTTTGAGTTCCAAATTTTCTCCCTTCCTCTATCACTTCCCCCTCCCCAAGGCAATAAGCAATTGGGTATAGGTTATATATGTGCAGTCATGTAAAACATATAATATATAGTTCTTTTTAGGTTCAGTCTAAAGATCTTGTCTCTACTCTATTCTGCCTTCATGAACTGAGGTGACACTAGAGGTGTGATGGGAAATGGAAACTGGAGCCAACAACTAGCTCTTCTGGGGGAAAAATGTATGCATAATATACTTTTAAGTTGAATCTGTATTATTAACATTTCCTCAATCACTTTTTTAAGTTCAATCAACAAAAGAATAAATTAATCCCTGGTTTATAGCATTTGCCAATTTTTGAGATGTAAATGCGCACACCAGAAATTGAACATCTCTATACAAACTGGCTCCAGTAGACCTCTGGTAAGCTGGAAATTTATACAGAATTTACAAGGACGGTCCTTGTGGGGCTCCTCTTTAAGAAAGGTTCTTACTTTTTATTATTTTAGATTGTGTTTTCCTCCCAAAATTCTGTTATCAGGGCATAGGGGACGCACGTTCATAGAATTATAGGTTTAGATCTAGAAGGAATCTTTGAAGTCCTTCAGCTAAACCCCGACAAATTGAAGGAAGTGAGGACCAGAGAGACAGAAGGACTTCTTCAGGTAACACAAACAGGAAATGACGGAATGAGGGTCTGAGCCTGTGTTGTCTGAATCCAAATCCAGTATTCTTTTCCCTATTCTATATTGAGTCATACAATCTCATATCAGAAAGTTAACTTAGTTACCCGTGAGTCCAACAAATTTCTTTTTCTACCCTTATCCTGTCCTCTTATGCCTCACCTCCCCCTGCCTCAATTTAATGAAGGAGGAAACTAAGTCTTCTCAATTAGGTAAAATGATTTGTTCTAGGTTACATGGGTGGCATCGTGCCACAGCTGGAACTCCAGCCATTCCTAGTTGGCCTCCATCATTAGAATCTCAGATGAGAGGAGTCCTTGCCTAAGCTAGACTTGCTGGCTCATGATTCGGGATTGTACCATGATTCCTTTGAGGAAAGGGTATCTCAGTTCAGAGAGAACTGGATATCTCTGTTGCCGACAGGTTTGGGCTAGAATATATTCCAGATACAGTCTGGACCATTCCTCTTGTGGCTCAGTGCCTTGCTGCGTGTGCCAGGTACTCTAGATGTGAAGAATGCTCTGACCATATCTTCCTTATAGGCCACTTTAAAACTTTTGGATACAGATTAGTCTGTGGCACTCTCATATTGGAGAAATTTGCCATGAGGAGAAATCTAGCAATCTACCTAGACAGTTATGGAGCATTTTGTGTGCACCAAGGTGTTCCAAGGGCCAGGTAATTTGGGACAGATGGAAAAGGCCATCAGGAATGAGTATGGACTGTGGGCAGATGGGGAAGAGATCTAACTGAATGGACTTGGTCATCAAACATATATTAAGCTCCTGTTATGTACCATATACTGTTCTAAGGCCTGGGGATATAAAGAATAGCATGAAAAAGAAAAAAAATCCTGCCTCTAGGGAGCTTACATTTTATAGAAGGAGATAATATGCATAAAATATAGGAATCATGGGTAATAATAGCTAGCATATATAAAGCACTTTAATGTTTACAAAGCACTTTGTAAATATTATCTCATTTTATCCTTAGAACAACTTTAGAAGTAGATATTATCATTTTTCCCAGATGAGGAAACTGAGCCAGACAGACATTAAGTGACTTGCCTAGAGTTGTATAGTTAGCAAGTATTTGAGTATAGATTTGAACTTGTGTCTTTCTGTCTCCAGGTCCAGCTCTGTATCCATTATGCCACCTAGCTGCTGGAGTAGATATTGTCTCTAGACCTGCAGAAGGTCTGTATCTTCTCTACCATTTAGAGAACTGACTTAGAACCCTGAGTGATCAATGACTTTCCCAGGGCCACACAAACAGTATGAGCAGAGGAAAGACTGGAATCCAAGTTATTGAGGCTCTAAGACCAACTGCTTATCAACTATATTACACTGACTCTATAGGAAATAAATATAAACAATGTAAGGTAATTGTGTATGGCAAGGAGTTCGGGATAATTAGTGGTTGGGGGGAGGAAAGGACCAGGAGAAATTTTCTAACAGAACTATTGAACACCAAGCTGGGCTGTCTTATGGTGTCATGGGTTTTCTTCATTGCAGGGTCTTTAAGCAGAGGCTGGATAGTGACTTATCAGATATGTTATTGTGGATGGCCCTTTTGTGTATGGTTGGACTAAATAGTGACTATTGTCCCTTCTACCTCTCAAAATTAGTGATCTATGACTCTGTGACATGATGTCCAGCTGAACTTTTACAAGAAACTGATGATTTTAAGAGGGTAGGAGGTGAGAAAGGAGGGCATTCTGAGAGATGATTCTGATTTCAGATTTCATTTCCTTGAAAGCTAAGAGTCCAACAATCCTACTTTAATTTCTTTTCAATTATTAATTTATCAGACCCACCTGGATACGTCCTCTAAACCAGTAGTTCTTAACTTTATCTGTGTCATAAAACTTTTGGTGTTTTGATGAGACTTAGGGACCACTTCTCAGAGCAACATCTTGTTGCTTATATTCATAATAGAAAGAAATAGTAAATTTCAGTAAGAAGGTGGTAAAAACAAAGATTTTTTTCCCCATCTATGCTCATATTCTTTCTGAAATCTATCCATGGAGGATGCACAGATTCTAGGGTAAGAACCTCTATCTCAAACAAAGCACTGAGCAAAACTGGTGCCAAAGATCTGTTTCAGCAGTCTCTATGTAAAGGCTATGACATCTCCTTCTGCAAAGTGAGAAGGGACACACTGGCAACCTTGCTATCACAGACTGTCTTCTAGGCTTTTTTCTCCCCTTGCCTATGCTTTGGGAATGATCTGATGAAATGACCTTTTATGAAGGAGTAAGCAAGCTAGCAGGATGTTATTGTTAATGAGAGAGGCATGTTGGAGAAAACAACTAGGATTGTCATTTAAAAAATCTGATGCTACTTCCTTGTATAGAAATCTGGACATCACCCTCATGATATCTTTTGGTCCTCTGAGAAGGGCTGACAGTAATAACAATTTCTAATGCAAATGACAGCCCCACCTTGAGGGAAAGTTTTTTGGAAGGGGAGATCACTCTGATGCTGACCACTGAGATCTTCAGAGGACATGTGAGAAGACAGAGCCTCCAAAGGGAGAGGCTTAAGATCCAAAGCTCAATCTAAGAGGGAAGCAACAACGAGTGGGCAGCCTCATCCACACAGAATTCAGTGATACTCAAGTTCCTTTTGTCATGTTCTCCAGTCTAGCACAATTCAGCCCACTTTGCTCACTTCTGCAATACCTCTCCCCCCATTACATCAAGGAACAGAGGGCAGTAACAAATAGCATTGACGACGTCACAAATCAATTTTATTGGCAATGTATTAGGTTTCAGTAAAACTGAAGGACCAGACACCGGAGCAGACCAAAGGGGGGAGAGAGAAAGCACACCAAGATTTACTTCTGAGTGCTACAAAATATTGCACTAAAAATAACATTAAAGATGAAATTTGTAATGAATCTCAAGCTGCTGAATTCCCTACGGCTGGGCCTGCCAAAGGCTCTGCAGCTCGCCTCTGTTCTTTTCTGTCTTTATTTAAATATTTTATACAGTTGTCTATGTTCATGTGTAGTGTGAACTGTCATTTATATTTCAGTCCACTCTAAAATGGATCTTAGACAGTCTCAAGCTGAGCCCAGCATTGAGTAGTTCTGAGAGGAAAGGGAAGTTGAAACGGTCAGGACAAATGAAGACTGATCGTTAATGCAGTTTTTGTGTACTTATATTTCGCTGTCATGTATCTCGCCTTAAAACTGATTTGTAATTCTATGGGTTTTGTGACATTATGATAAGATGAGATGTGAGTAAGACTGCCATTTAGCAGAGACGTTGATGCGTTTTTTGAGTTAAAGAGAGTGGTTGACTGGAGGAATTCAGGATTCTGACCCTGGGGCCTAATGTTTAGCAATAAGAACCTGCATATTTTGGAACTATAGTATTTCATGCTTTTCTATACATTAGACTTTACCAGAGTGAACTTTTGGAAGAATAAAACATTTCCAAGATAAATTCAATTTTCCCCAGCATTGAACTTAACTTTGGGTGTCACCTAATGATTTACTCAAGTTTCAGAGTAAGAATATATTTTCATAGTCCTCACACCAAGGGAGAAAGAGAGTGGAAAATAAATGGAGCACCCAGGTTCAAAAGAAAAAACATGCTATGCATTCAAGGAGAAATAAATGTGAAATGCTTTCTCTCTCTCTCTCTCTCTCTCCCTCTCTTTCTCTCTCTCTCCCTCCCTGTCTCTCTCTCTCTCTCTCTCTCTCTCTCTCTCTCTGTCTCTCTCTCTCCCTCTCTGCTTCCTCTCTCAAAGACTTGTCTTTTATCATTTTGGAGCTGGGACTTTAGAGAATTACTAAGGAGCATCAGGGAGCTAAAGGATTCTTCAGGGTTTCCAAGGCAGAGCCTTTTTTTTTTTTTTTTTGGCTAATGCAGAGGAGGCATGATGGGGCATATTTTTGCACCTCTCCTTCTGCTGATCAAACACATTCCCCTCACTCTTCTTCGAGCCATCAGTTTCCTGGCATGAAGGGCATGTGCTGGAACCAAGGCATTCCCGTCATCTCCCCATCTAAGACCTTTGAGAATTGTTCTCTGAGCCAAATGTTACCACAGCGCAGAATTCTGCACACCTGGATGCTGCTGTCCAAAGTGGAGCATATGTTGGGTCTGAGCTGCATGCTGGGGGGAGAGGGGGAAGAGAACCAGAGAAAAAACATAAAAGAGCATTTTACACAATGTCATTCTTCTACATATCTGAGAGGAAAAATGTATGGAGTCAATTTCTGTACTGGTTGACCTCACGCAGGTATTGGAGATTCTGGGAGTGGATGGGTATCTCTCTTGGGATCATTATTAGGCTTGGACTATTCTGATTCAAAAAAGTGAGATGTTGATTACCACACAAAATCCCCTGGTAACTTTCTCAATGTAAAAATGTACATGAGGGTCAAGGGAGATCACGGGTTTAGAAAACCTATTATTACCTTATCATATATTAGGGAGCACAAAGTCTGTTTTTTGACCATTATCAGAATAAATAATGAATGATATGCATTAATATAAAAATAGCCTGATTGTTAGCAGCATGCTTTGGATTATTTGGGGGATTTTTGCTTTTTTTGTTTTCTTTCATTTTATTTTGATTTTGCTTACAGGCATCCAGAGTCGGCTCAAATATGGTCCATCCAATGGAGGATGCATCTGGTTTTCATATAATACTTTTGGTTCATGTAATTCTGAATATGAAAGTGAAAGCTCATTGCAAACAGGGAATGCATCATTCTTTTCAATTAAATATTTAATGCCTGCGATATAGTATGTCTTTAATAAATATGAGTTGATTGATATTATCCCTTTCTTCCAAGTTTAGATCAATACAGAAATTTGTTTTATTTGATTGCGCATATGTGTTGCCTGAGTTCTTATTTTTCAATGAATGGGTAGGAGGGAAAGAAAATAGTTTTTTTTAATTAAAAACAATTTTTAAAAAATGATGCTTCCAAATGAAATGTTAACAACTTGTGACTACATGTGTCAAAATGTGACATGAAGTGCTGGTACTGTGAATAGCTTGGTTCTAGTCAGGAGTGATGCACAATACAGAAGGTTTATTGTGAAGGCACATATATTTGCCCAAGGCCAGGGGATGGTGTTGGGCAAGACCAATGGGAACTGTCTGCCCAGAACTGTCCATGCTTACAGGGGTATGAGAAAAGTTAGATCATGGCTTCCCTTGAGCAGAGTCAGGTGGGCTCCCTTATCCTGACAGCAAGTCAGTCTTAATGACCAAGCTAGTTGAGTTTACTCTGTATAACGCTGAAAAGTGGACCAAAACCGTGGGCTTTTTATACAATTTTTCTCTGTGTAAGAGGAGGGGTAAGAAGTTTATCTGGGATGATAAATTCCACAGGCATTTATCAGGAAATAATTTCAAATGACCAGGAGCAAGAAACCTTTGCCCTAAAGAATGGTAATACTTATTTAAGTAGTGATTGGATTCATTTGATTTAATTAAGTTCATATCAATTTAATTCAAGTTAAAAAACTTTTATTAAACACCCACTATGTGCCAAGAAGGGTGCTAGAGATAGGGTGAGGGTAGAAATGCAAAGAGAAAAAGAAAGAAAGCCAATACTTGATCTCCAGCACATATATTCAATTGAGTTCAAGTCAGTCAATTGTTGATTTTTTTTAAAATGTTAGACTCTGTTACAATAATCCTCTAAAGGCAGAAAATCTCTGAATACCTTTATTTGTTTGACTAGTGAAAATGGAGCAGTGTTATTCATTCAACAAACATTAAGTAGTTACTACATGTAATGCATAGGAAGAGATTACAAAATAAGAGACAGTTGCTGACTTAAGGGCCTTATAATTTAAGATGTGAGGACTGGTAGTGCTATGGAAACATCCACATAGGTGAGTGAAATGTAAATTGGAATATGATAAAGGGTACAGAGTACTGTGGGATCAGATAATGGAAAAAAATGGATAATGGAAATTAATGGAAAATAATGGGAAAAAAACCAGAAAATGGAAAAAAAAGTTACTTCCAAATGGCGAGTCCAAGGAAGACTTCATAGAGAGGCCTTGTAATTAAGTGGGAAGACTGATAGATCAGAAGAATTAAGAAGACCAGGGTTCTGATACTATCTGGCATTTCAGTTGTGTGATTCCTGGCCATCTCCACACCATGCATCATCCTCACCTCCCTCATTCAGGGACCTTGGATTCTGGTCCTGGGCAGTCAGAATCTGATGGGTATCCCTCACGTCATCCTGTCCTGAGCCAGGCTTCCACTAGACATCTGCAGACCTCCACTTCTGCACCTTGCTTTCCAGATCCACTTAATGTGTTTGCTCTTTTCCTTCATCAGAATGTTAATTCCTTAAGGGTAGGAACTGCCTTCCTCAACCCTATTTGTATATGGCCCAGTGGATAGAGCAGGGACTTATCTTCATGGGTTCAAATTCAACTTCAAGCCCTTACTAGCTGTGTGATTCTGGGCAAGTCATTTAACCCTGTTTGCCTCAGTTTCCTCATCTGTAAAATGAGCTGGAGAATGAAATGGCAAACCACTCCAGTATCTTTGCCAAGATAACCCCAAATGATGTCACAAAGAGTTGGGCATAACTGAACAACAGCAATGATAATCCCTAGTGCTTAGGAAAAATATTCTAGTACACACTAATCATGTAATACATTTTCTGGCTATCTAGTCACTTAATTCCCTTAACTCTCATTTTTCTCCTCTGTGAAATGGGGATGTTAATCATAGCACCTACTTCACGGGTTTGTTGCAAGGACCAAATGAAATAACATAAATAAATACTTTGCAAACCTTAAAATGAGATGTTAACTACGATTATCGTTATATTGCATATCATCATGGAAGAGATGACTTTTGATCTGGTCTAGGGAAGGATACATAGGATGTTAACAAGCAAAGTTAGGAGAAATAGCTCAAGCACTGATGTAGAAGCAGGAAAGTGTGAACCATATGTTGGGAATTATTAACCAGTTTTGTTCATGGTGATATTTCTACACTATCTTACTTTTGAGGCTCATCCTTTCTAGAGAGTGGGTCGTTTTTTGTCTTGGCCCTCTATCTTGTTCTGTTGGGTTTCAGGTATGTCCAACTCTTTATGACCCCATTTGGGGTTTTCTTGGCAAAGATACTGGAGTGGTTTGCCATTTCCTTCTCCAGCTCATTTTACAGATGAGGAAACTGAGGCAAACAGGGTTAAGTAACTTGCCCAGTGTCATACAGCTGTTAAGAGTCTAAGGCCAGATTGGAACTCCAGAAGATGAGTCTTCCTGATTTCAGTCCTGGCACTGTATTCATTGTATCATTTAGCCACCTCTATGTCTAGGTGGCCCTAGATCATGCTTTGCTTGTCCCTTACAGCCAGTCTAGGCATCCTGTCTTCTGCTCTGACCATGGGAAAGGCACCTCCCCTTCTCCCACCAACACATATTTTATACCTCTTACTGAGATACAATAGTTAAATAAATATTACCATTACTACTGGAAAGAAAATGACAATCTTCTGCCCTGTGGTTCTATTTGTAATCCCGTTGACTATCTACCTGCACCAAAGCTCCCTTTTGACCACCACTCTGCTATATATTGTATAAAACAGAATATAAGTAGAATATAGCAGAATGGTAGAATATAATCTCTTTGAGGAATTATTTTACTTTATTATTGTATCCCCAGAGCCTGGCACACAATTTGTGTCTAATAAATGCTTATTGATTCACTGGTAAATTGAAAGAAGTTAACAAAAAGGGTAATTTAGTTCCAAAAATAGACTAGATTGTCTAGTTTGGAGCCTTGGTGGTCTCTGGGTCCTTCTGTGGAGTTTTTATTTGAGATCTAGAGTATCTCATGGATAAAACTGAAGGGCTGGAGAAGCATGATAGGACGTAACAGTCATAATCACACTTTCTCAGAAATGCCTTCTCTCTGAAGCCTGTCATTCTTGGGCTCTGTGTTAAAAATCACTAGTTTCTGAGTTAGGTAGTAATCTGGGAGAGATGAGATCTGGATTCTAGTTGTGATACAACTTTCAGTTTGTTCTGGGATCTTGAAGAAGCAATTTTAAAGACGTTCTGCCTTAGTTCCCAATTTGAGCCTGGAGTTGTCTAAACTTTTGTGACTTTGAGCTGGGCCCTGACTTCATTGACCTTTTTCTGTGGAGCCTGGACAAATTCCTTTCCCAGATCAGGAGTCTAGATTGGAAAAGTACCCACAGTGTTCCTCATTAAGACCCCAATTAATTTGGATTTGTGTACATGTATGTATACAAATGAATTTGTGGTTGTTTATAAGTGTATGACAATATATGTAAATGTATATGCATGTGTGGTTTTGTATTGTATATATATATGTATAAAGAATGATATGAGAAATGCATATATACATAATATGTTAATATAAGTCTTAATATATGTATATGTATGTAGCTATACATATATACATGACATATACTTACATATGCATTTATACACAGATGAAAATATACACATGCATATGCATACACACATATATGCTTTAACAGAGCAAAACCACACTGAAACTTTTGGGATATCCTGTCTCTGTAGACATGAAGTGCATAAGCAGAAAAAAAGGCAGTATAGTGTAGTGGTAGAAGACTGGCCTGGGAGTCAGGAAGTATAGGATCACAAAATCATAGCTTTTCAGTTGGAGCTCATCTAGTTCAACCCCTTCATTTGGCAGATGAGGCACCTGAAGCTCTGAGAGTTTAAATGACTTGCCCAAGGACACACAGGTAGGAGATGATAAAGCCAGGAGAGGAACCCAAGCTCCTCCATCTTTCTTTCCACTCCCTTCCATTCTAAATCTAGCAACTTTCCTGATGCCTCTGTGTTCTAGATTCAGCATATATTGGTTAAGTGGAGTGAATCTAGGCCAGTCACTTAACACTTTTAGTACTCCAGGCAAAAAAATCTAATACTCTTAAGTTATGGATGAATTGCTAATCTATACTGCCCAGGAGGCATCTCCTCACACCAAGAAAATTGCAGGTCTTGGAAAAAAAAACCAGCAACAAAATTTGATAAGACCCAGGGGAAAAATAATTATAAATTCCTGTCTGGAAGGAACCTTAGCAATCGTCTCATTAAACTGCTTCATTTTACAGATGAGAAAACTGAGGCCTAGAAGGTATAAATAACTTCCTCAAGGTAATGTAGCAGTTAAAATTTTTTTTTCAGATGTTGCAGAAGTAAGTTTTCTTCTTTTTTTAAATTATGAATTGAATAAACACTGACAACCATGATTATTTTGATATATAAAGAACAAAAAAAAAAGGATTGCTTATGAAACTGAGTCTTGCTTCTAGTTTGGTTTGAAAAGTCTGTGTTATTAATTAATTAACTGGGGTGGTGGTAGTAGTGGTGCAGAATCAATCTCTCTATCTTGCTCAGGCTGGAAGTGCAGTGTCTGCTCATGGGCCAGTCCTACTGGTGACTGGTAGCAGATGCTTTGACCTGCTCTGTTTCTGACATGTCCAGTTTGTGCCATCTTAGGCATCATGGTGGCCCTCTACTCCTGGGGAAGCTCACTAGATTGGTGCTATGTATTGCTCACCATATATGGTAGTTTTGAAAGAAAGGAAAATAGGAAAAAAGGAAGAAAGGAGGAAAGAAGGAAGGAAATATAGCTACTCAATCAACTTTAACCCTAATACAGCACAAAATTTCTGAGCTCAAGTAATCTACCAGCCTCAATTTCCTTAGTAGGATGTTGTGCCACCATGTCCACTTATACATGAAATCCGAAAAAATGGTGTCAACTGTAACCCACTTGTTTGACTCTTCTTCTGAACTTCCTTTCTGCCCTCTTCTATGTAATTTTAAAATATTTCATTGACAATTTTTGACATTGTTATCATTATCTATCCACTCTCCCAACTCTATCCCCCCGACCTCAAAAAGAAACCTTCCCTTGTATCAGTGTAGTCAAGCAAGATAAATGTAAGCACTGGATATTGAGGCTGTGTTTGAGAAAATACGTCTCTTCATCTTACCTTACCTTGGAGAGAGGTTTTGAATCTAAGTCCTCTGAATCTAAGTCCAGTGTTCTTTCCACAATACTCTGTGCAATGTTAGGAAACCTGCAGCCTTGAGGCCACTTGAGGTCCTCTAGGTCCTCAAGTGTGGAAGCTAGAAGATCACATGTGGCCTCGAGGCTTCAGGTTCCTCATCCCTGCATTTATTGCTTCAAAAGATACTCTGGAAGAAAAAAAAAAGAGAATTACTTGCTTAGAGTATATTCTTTGTTCCTTTTCAACAAACTGCAAATACATAAGGTTTATCATTTTATGTGTTGCTTCATTTTTCATTTAATTTGTTTGGTTTTTTTGTTGATGGTTATTAAGTTTATAATTAAAATTTACTTCTACTTCAGGATCTGAGACTTGGTCAATGTGAATGTTTTCTCTGTCAGTAAATATCACAGACATTTGGTAGGTAAGATCAGAGTCTAGAGAGCTGGAAGAGATCTTAGAAGTCATTTAGTTCAATTTCTTCATTTTACAAATGAGGAAACTGAGGCCCATAGATGCTAAGTGTCTTGCCAGAAGTCACACAGGTACAAGATTGACACAGTGGATAGAGGCTTGGACTTAAAAAATTAGAAGAATCTGAGTTCAGATCATCCTCATTCTGGACAAGTGACTTAATCACCCTAAACTTGTTTCCTCAACTACAGTATGGGGGATAATAATAGCACCTACCTCACAGGGTTGTTCTGAAGATCATATTAGATAATATGTGTATAAAACTTTACAAAACTGAGGTGAATATAAATATGATGACGAAGATGCTGCTGTTAATGATGCAGAGATGGGATTTAAAATCAGGTCCTTTGACTCTAAATCTCCTATTCTTTCCCCTGAAACACACTGCCTCTATGGTTTTTGAGTCCATATGGAAAGACTGGAAAAAATTCACCAACCTGTGGCCATCCTGATGATATCTTTCCAATTTAGCTAGACTGGACCTCAGATTCATCATGAGACCCATATTTAAAGTCTTTCCAGTTATATAAGGCTCAACAGAGCTTGTGCTCCCCCAATTTAGCTTTCAAGAAGCCAGGGACAACTCTCCACCATGATGAAGGCCTGGAAGGAAATGTTAGTGTAGTAATAAAAAGGCACTCAGTAATGTACCTTTAGTCTCATTGATGTGCAAATTCTCTCCAGTGATGCCAGTAGAAACTCATCTACACCTCTCCATGATGCTTTTGAAAAAAAGGAAAGTAGGGAAAGAAGGAAAGAAGGAGGAAAGAAAAAGAGGAAGGAAGAAAGAAGAGAACTAGGATCAAGGAAAGTTTATTCAGTCAACCAACACATATTTATTATGAACTTTCTCTGTGCCAGATATTGTGGTGGATGCTGATGATATAAAGACAAAACGAAACAGTTTTTGACTCAAGAATTTTACATTCCATTAGAGAAAACAATATGTATACACAAGGTACAATAGAAAAGGAGGAAAGAAGTTTGGAAAGGTTAGGTTTGAGTTGGATGGGATGAGAAAAAAGGGAGATGTAGCAGGGGAAAGGAATTTTCTTCTGGCACATGGGGTTTAGTAGAGCAACAGATAGGACCTTGCTAACCATGGGATTGGGGAAGTAGAAATTGATTGGGCCTGCCACCCTCCAGGATTCTGGGATGGTGGAAAATGGCCTTGATTTACTCAAAGGAGTTAGAGGGGGAAGGGATCAAGAAACTCAAAGTCCCTAAAGATTGGAATGAACTCCCACTTGGCAACAGCTTTCTAGCTGCACCTCAGGATGGCAGGAAAAGAAGCACATTGAAAAGAGAGGCCACATATACACCATATGGACACTGCTCTTTGGGGCAGGCCTGACTTTTAAGGTTCTGATGTCCCTAGAACTTTGTCTGCTTCCTTGTCTTTTTGGTCCAGGACACTTGTCCTCTACTCCAATGGACTGGATGTTTCATTTCCCATCACTGTTGTCCCCACTAGCCAGCCCCTTTCCCAATTCCCACCTGAAATGTACTCCCTCCTCAACACCACCTTTTCTCAATTCTTAACTTGAATCTTATGTCTCAGTTCAGTTGCTATCTCCTCCCTAAAGCCTTTCCTCAGTTTCCCAGGTATCATCATTTTCTCACCCCTGAAGTAGTCTTAGAAATTTTGGCCTATTTTCCCTTTGCCCCCTTCATTCCATATTCTCTATCATAGTTATCTGTGCTCATGCTCTGTCTTCTCAGAGGAATATAAGCTCTTTGAAGGCAGAAATTCTTTTGTTTTTATTTTATTCTTTGTGTCCCCTGGCAGTCTAGGGCAAAGGATGCTGGACTTGGAGTCAGAAAGACCTGGGTTCAAATTCTGGCTCTGGCATTTATTTGACAGTGTGACTCTAGATGAGTCATGTTACCACTCAGCTTCTGTTTCCTCATCTGTAAAATGGGAGTAATAAGAGTATTTGTCTTTTGAGGTTGTTCTGAAGATAAAATGAGATAACACATGTATAACACTTTGCAAACCTTCAAGTATTTTATAAACATTAGTTCTTATTAGTATCATTTCTAGCATTGAGCACAATGCCTGGCACAAAGTAGGCTCTTAAGAAAGTTGTTGAGTTGAGTCAAACCAGGGGTTGTATTCCTTGGTTAAGGAGGGGATAGAGTAGGGCATATAAGCATTTAGTTGAGGTTTGGTAGAAGGACTGATGATGTCTTAAGTGGGTCATTGAGCATTCCTTGGGTAGGCTCCAAACTGCCCAGTGTAACTTTCACATTCAAGTTTTCTGAATGATAAACTCTCCATTGCTCAAATTAGAATAGGCAGTGGGGCTAAGAATGCACTGCAGTGATGTTCATATATATAGATTTTCAAGTGGTAATCAATCAATACATCAGTAAGCCTTTATAAAGAAACTACTATATGGCAGGTGTTGTATTCAGTCCTAGGGATATAAGTAGACAGAGGCAAAGTGACTTGCTCAGGGTCACACAGACAGTAATAATCCGAGGATGGATATAAACTCATGTCTTCTTAACTCCAAGTGCCACAGAGCTGCCATATGAAACAATCCCAATTCCCAGGGAGTTTACATTTTAATGGACATTAAAATATCTATAGCCTAGATATGAAATTGATGAATACAAATATATACAAAGTAATTAGAGAGAAAATAGTTTGGGAAGGCGGGCCCTTGCAATGGCAGGGAAAGCTTCATAAAGATGGGGGGGGCCGCAGAGGAGAGGGTATCTGAGATTCATCTTAAAAATCTCTATGAGGTGGCTGGTTCGGAAGGATTGCATTCCAGGTGTGGGGGACACTCAGTGTAAAAGCACAGAGATGAGAGAGATAGGTTGCAAAAAGTTTCAAATAAAATTCTGTTATAGCCAGATATAAAATTCTTCAGTCTTTTTTTGGGGGGTTAATATTCAGTATAAGATACTGTCTTTGCTTCATATATTTACCCTGAGGGGCATTCTGGCATATGAAAATGGTGCTCGATTTCTCATCAGTGGACTCAAACCCAAATCTCCTGGTTCTCAAACCACTATAGTAGAAACTCATCTTCCAGGAAGGATTTTCTTTTTTCCCTCAGAAGTTTCTAAGCCCAGGTTGAGGAAAAGTGGACAATCGAAGGAAAAATCAGTGCCTGGGAAGCCTAAGTCTCCAGAAAGTTGTGGCTTTTTGCTCTCACTGTAGGATCAGGATTCTCAGATCTACTCCAGTCCACAAATAAGCTGGGACTTCCATATAAGGAAAGGTTTGGTGGGGCAGGTAGAGGTACCCCAGCCCTGAATGCAAACAGGAGCTCAGGGGAGCCATTCAATCTACCCCTGCCATAGAGACCTTTCTACCAGCATCCCCTCCTCCCCTTTCCCTCACTCCACTTTATGGCACTGCAGGACCTCTGCCAGAGGATAATAAAATGTAGGAAATGACACATATAAATAAAACTCACTCACCTAAAAGCCCAGCACATCAAGCATGTCTGGATGTTTTTCATTATCTATTTTTTTTTAAACCTAGCTTCATTTTTACCCTTTCCAACTCACTCAACCCATTTTTCTCCCTCCTGCTCCATTCCATTCCATTTGATACTGCTGCTTCCTGGTCTATCTTGTTCCATTCCTGTCGGAGCCTGTGCTTTCCCTGTGCTCTTTATTTTCATTTTCATTAAAGACAGACCTTCTCTTTTTGCTCTTTTTTTTCCTCTGAGCTTCTTTCTGGTATAGTGCTCACTAAAAGAACAGAAAAGTCTGGTAGGAAAGACAACCTTCCTCTTCGTTTGTTTGGGGCACTGGTGCATCCATACTGTCTGGGGCCTCACTTAATGAAACAGAGTCCACCCGAGGGCAACTGGCCTTTCTTATCTTTTTTTCTTTTATTTTTATGTGTGTTACAAAATTATTTTTATTTTCAGTTCATGGAACAAAAATAAACATTTCCTTAACACAGTACAATTAAAAAAGATGATTGCATAAGAAACTGCAAATCTATCACAAGCAACTTGTTATTACTTCAAAATATACAACAATTATCCTGTAAATTTCTTTTTTCCCCTTAAAATTCCTCCTCTCCTGCCCCCACCCTAGAGGTAGCTACCATTAGACATATATATGTATATGTGTGTGTGTGTGTGTGTGTGTGTATGCACACACATATATGTATGTGTATTTGTGTATATATGTGTATAGGCATATATACACATATTTATACAATACATATTAGGTATAATATAGGTATACATATATATAATATTGTATAATTATTGAAATAATAATATAACATTATATATAGGTGTAATAGGTGTATATATATATATAAAATTATTCTATACATCTACTTAACAGTTTTTTTCTAGATACAGATAGTATCTTCCTTCATATGTCCTTTATTTTTAATTTGTGTATTTATAACAGTCAAAATGACTCAGTTGCTTAGTCATTCTTAAAAATATATGGCTATTACTGTATACAATATTCTCCTGGTTCTGCTCATCCCCATACTTCTTTCTGATAATAAGCAGTTTCTCCCAAGTTCTCTTAATGAAACATTTTTATCTAGAGTTCAAGTTCTTATGGGGATTAACTAAAGAAACTGGGGTTACTTATTATAATATCCTTCTAGGCTGTCCCTTCCAGCCTTTACTCCCACTTTCAGATTGGGTTCCCAGAGGGCAGCTACCTTTCTCAAATTCTAAGGGAAACTATCTGGGTCCTAACTCCTGTTCATCAGCCCCATCACTAACCTTCTCCTTAATAATAAACCAGTAGGCATGATTAGCTCATAGGAAAGGTATTTATTAAGATAGTATATTAAGAAGAGTAACTACAAAATATCTCCACACCCTCACCCTGTACACACACCATAAGCCTCAACCACACTCTCTCACAAATACACATGGAGTCTGCAGGAAGAATGAGCACAGACTTAAAGAATGATGGTAGTGAGGTACTTATGTAGGAATCACATGCGACAAAGGTTCATGCGTCTAGGGTTTTCCTCTTGGAGACTTCACACACCCTGGGCACAGCATTTTTATTGAATGGGTTACTCAGCTGAACTCTCCTCCTTTCTGAAGCTGGACTCTGTATTGTTTGCGCCAGTGTTTCCTTGAATCTATTATCAATCTCTTCTCTGCCACTAGTCATCATGCTTCTTAAAGCTGCTTGGGAAATAGATTTCTGGTCCTTCAGCTGCATCTCTTGAAACTCTCAAACTCTTGACTTCAGTGTCTTCCAATGGGTGAATAGTTCCATGGCTAGATACCATGACTGATAGGAAGTGAAGAAAATCCTTTCTCCCCGTCTTCTCACTACCCTTTGGCAGAGGGGCAGGGGTTTCCTCCACAAAGCTGTTTCAGACTCTCTAGAATTATATCATCTGACTCCAGGCCAGTCAGAGTTTACTATTTAAAAGCCTTCAGGGCCATACTAATTTTCAATCAGCCAATTCCAACTTCCCTTTCCAATTCAACAAGAGAAATGTTTTCATATTTTGTTAGTGGACAAAAGAGACCAACACATGGCCGTAGTCAGTTTATTACCTTGTTAACATATTAATATCTCATTATCTTTGTTATCAGTCTGCTGTTCTCCGTGAGTTAACTAAAGGAGGGAGGAGTCTACTAGTCCAAGTCCAACTATTCCTCTTTCATTTAGTTTAGAGGAGAGATAGATGAGGAAAAACTTGGGATGGAAGGGGCCTTTAAAATAATCTAGTTCAGGGGTGGGGAACCTGTAATTCAGTTAAAGGGCTGACCTTGAGGATCTAGAGAGCCCCTTGTGGCCTCGAGGCAGTAGGTTCCCCACCCTTGATCTAGTGTCATCCTCTGTTTTACAGAGAGAAAAACTGAGGCCCAGAATAATTAAACAACTTATCTAAAGTCACATAACCAATCAATGCAAAAGCAAGAACTTGGATCTCCCAACTTATGGGTTCAGTGTGAATTCCTCTCCATCAGACTGCCTCCCCTACCTAATGACAATCCCCAATGCGTATAGGTAATGTTCTCCATCCCTAATGAGCACAGAAACTAAAGAGAACAAGCTTATACCACAGGACAAGAGCTCTAGTTAGCCTCATTTATTGAAAGGAGGAACTCTCTACGAATGGAGCTTATTAACTATAGGAAAAGGTTAGTCATCTTTTCCTGTAGCTAATAAATGCAATGTTCCCGTGCCATCATCTCTTAAGGTCTTTAAAAACAGAATAGATTCTCATCAATCTAGGTTGATTTAGGTGTCCTGAAGGCAGAGGGATGATAGACTAAATGAAAATTATTCTGTGATTTTCCCACCTGCATTCTCAGAAACTTACTCTCACCCCTACTTGGCTCGTCCTCATCCTCTAGCCTCCAACCCAGGACAACCTCTCAGTCTTTGTGTGATATGCCAATAACTCTGCAACTACCCAGGAGTTTTTTGGTTTTTGTTTTTTAGTTTGTAGAACATCACCACATCCTTGGACAGGTGCCAGGGTATGCTGGGGACATTTGACAAACAGTACAATGATTGAGTGAAAAAAGTGTTTCAGGAGCCTTGGCACATATCAATATGAGATAACCATGTGAAAAGCTTAGAGGAGGGAGGGCTGGAGAAAAAAGTCAAGAGATGAGGCCACCACCACCACCTCTATCCTCCCTTAAAAGCCTTTACAGTTGTCGTTCTCCTCCCTGTCCCTCCCCCAGAACTGTGTGGCGACATTTGAGCAAACAAGACCAAGCAATTACTCTCTAAAGAGGAGCAGCAAAGGCTTGGAATCTAAGAAAGCTGACTTCTAGTTCTTACTCTATCCCTTTTTAGTGGTGTGACTTTAGGGAAGCAATTTCATTTTTCCAGCCTTCAGTTTGTTCATCCATAAAATGGGGATACTAACATGTACCCCCTCCCACAGCACCCCCTTGTTGTAAGGATCCAGTGAGACAGTATATGAGAAATGTTTCATTACTTGAGAAGATTTCTCCTTATCTATTTCACTAATACTTCAAAAGATCCTTGGAATTTCATAGGCCGGGGTCACCCTAAACAGATATACTTCTGCACCTTAGTACAATGATATCAAATAAAAATTGAAAGAAAACTATTAAACTTTAATAAGGATCCTGTGGCTTGCATATTGACTTAGAAAACCACATATTAACAACATCTCTGGTCTATTGAATTTTTATTTATTCTGTTACATATTTACATAGTTACATATTTAATCTGGTTCAGAATTTCTGCCTGTGAGCTACGTGTTTGATAGTATATTAAGAACAGTAACTACAAAATATCTCAACTTCCTAAGTCTATACACCCACCAAAAGCGTCAGCCACATTCTCCCACAAATACACATGGAATCTGCAGGAAGAATGGGTACAGACTTAGAGTATGATGGTAGTAAAGTATATATGTAGGAACACATGAGGCAAAGGATCATACCTCTACAGTTTTCCTCCTGGAGACTTCACATACCCTGGGCACAACATTTTTGTTGGATGGGTTACTCAGCTGCTATGTACTCCTCTCTGAAGCTGGACTCCGGAATGCTTGGGCCAGTGTTCCCTTGAATTTGTGGTCAGTCTCTTTTATGATTACTAAGTTACTATGGTCAAAACATTCACCACCTGGTGGCCAACCTTTGTTCATAAGCCCCTCTAAGTTTACTGGTAGTAGTAGCAGGAGGAGTAGTAATAGTAGTAGTGGTAGTGCTAGTAATTATTGCTGCTGTTGCTATTTGTTGGACAATTAGCGCAGTGAGTAGAGCACCAGGCCAGGAGTCAGGAAGACCTATGTTCAAATCTGGCCTCAGACATTTACGAGCGGTGTGACCTTGGGCAAGTCACTTAATACTTGTTTGCCTCAGTTTCCTCATTTGTCAAATGAGTTAGAGAAGGAAATGACAAGCCACTCCACTATTTTTGCTAAGAAAAATGGGGTCACAAAGAGTTGGATACAACTGAAATGCCTGAACAACAAAGGACATGCTGACCTTACCTTTAAAAGCCCATACCACAATGAGGCTTCAAGGATGGCAGTGGAAAGCAATATGGTGTGGTGGAGAGGGCCTTGATTCTATGGTCAGAGTTCCTTGGTTCAAATCCCATGACTGAGCCTTGCTACCTGTTTAACCATGAGTAAGTCACTTACCTTCCTTGGTTCTTAGGTTCATTTGTATTATGGCAGGGTTGAACCAGGTGGCCTCTGAAGATCTTTCTAGCTCTGAATCAATGATCCTGAAGATTTTAGTAGAGGACACATGTGGGAAGGTCACATTTTTTGTTCAGACTTGTGATTTTGATGATATAGGAACTACCTGTACCTCCAAAGCATAGAAGCAGCTATTCTACAGCTTAGAGTTTTCTGGTGCCCTGAGAAGTTCAATTCAATTCAATAAACATTTATTAAACATTATTATTAATAGGAAATAATTAAAAGAGGGAAGGCACTGGAATTAAGAAGATTTGGGGATGACTTCCTGTAGAAGGTGGGATTTTAGTTGGGACTTAAAGGAAGACAAGGAGATCATTGGAGAGGAGAAAGAGAGAGTCCCAGGTGTGGGAGATAGCCTGAAAAAATGCCCAGCACTGAGAGGTGGAATGTCTTGTTTATGGAACAGCCAGGAGAGTAGCAGCAAAATGACTTGTACAGTATGTTAAAGAGGCAAGTCTCAAACGCAGATCTTCCCAACTTTGAGGTTGGCTCTCTATTCTCTGTACCATGCTGTCCATTAACATTATTATTAGGAATCTTTATTGCTAGTACTAAGGGTCTCTGAAGCAGAGCAACACAATGGGTGAAGTCCTCTTGCCTCTGACATCTATCGGTCATTTGTTTAGAGGTAAATAGCTTAAGGTCTCTTTTACTTAATGACTCCTAAACACTAGATGGAAGATGTGGGACAGTAAAAAAAGGGGCTGAATTTAAAGTCTGGGGACCCAGGTTTGAATCCCTTGGACTTGCCATGTATCAGATGTGTGATCTTGAGGAAGTCACATGTCCTCTGGGCCTCATTTATGTAGGATCAAAATAAGAGCTGGAAGGGACCTGAAAGGCTATCCTTAACTGGAGTGTAGAGTTGAACTGGATGTGACAAAGGTCTCTTCCAGTTCTGAGTCTATCATTCTATGAGTTGCCCTCTTTCATGGGCGGGCAAAGTTCCACATCTGATAAAATCATGCTGTTCTTGTTTAGCTGTTTTCAGTTGTGTCTAATTTTCTGTGACTTCTCTGGTGTTTTCTTGGCAGAAATACTGGAGTGATTTGCCATATCCTTCTCTAGTTCATTTTACAGATGAGAAAACTGAGGCAAACAGGATTAAGTGACTTGTCCAGAGTTACACAGCTAGTAAATACCTGAGGCAGGATTTGAACTCAGATCTTTCTGACTTGAGGACAATTACAGGTCCAATTCAAACACAAAATGATAGTGTGTGTGTGTGTGTGTGTGTGTGTGTGTGTGCACATGTGTATATGCCCAAAAGTGGGAGGTTGGGGAAGATGAGGGTTGGGGCATAGTCTAAACTCATGGTGACCAGAAGAGAGTTAATGCACAAGTATTTCTTGTACCATCCTATATTCTCTAACAGCTAGGTGGCACAGTGGGTAGAGTGCTAGGTCTGGACTCAAGGAAGACCTGAGGTCAAATCTAACTTCAGATACTTAGCCGTGTCACCCTGGATAAGTCATTTAAGTACTGTCTGCCTCAGTTCCCCTATTCAAAAAATGGGGATCATAATAATGTCTACCTCCCAGGGTCATTGTGAGGATCAAATGAAATTATGACTGGAACATAATAGGTGCTTAATAAATGCTTGTTTTCTCTCTCCCCCTGTCCAGCCCTCCTTTGCCAAGCTATTCTGGGGTAGGAGTTTAAAAAGAAGTACATGACACTCTTTAGGAGCTCACAGTCTGGTTACAGAGACAAAACTCACCCTAATGGAACAATTGAAAGCAGTATGAGATCCAAAGGAATCAGATGCAAGATGCTTAAGTGTAGTAAGGATTCAGTAGGCCCCTAGTAGGTGCCTTGATTGTAGGTCTAGAGACAAAGAGAGAGCAGGACCTTGAAGTTCCAGGGTACTTGAGTCTCCTTGGCCCTCTAGGCCTGGAGCTGAGGATGCCCAAGGTCAGCAGTGACAGCTCTTCTGCAAGGTCCTGGCCCTCTTCCCATCCCTGAGTACCATCTCTTCAGAGCAATGGCTGCTGGGGTGAGTTAAAAGAAGATTATTTCCCAGCTGAAGAGCTTCTTCTGGTATTTTAAACTGCTCTGAAGAATTGGCAATTGATCCAAGAAGCTAAGTGTGCTATTGTAATTACAGCATGATGCCATGGGACTCTCCTGGCCACACAGGAGATATCGTGAATATGTCATAGGGCCGGCATCCACATCTCATGTTATCCAACTAATAGGTGGAGTTGGAGAAACAGCCTCACCTCTCTGCCTTTAAGGATGACCCCTCTGTCCCTCCTCCCCTTCTGAATTCTTTGCTGTAATAGCCTTAACTGGTCCCCCCTCCCCCAGCACCACGAACACAAACACTCTGCTTTGGTGTTAACAGCAGAATTAGGATTCACTCTCTCCTAATGCTGTAAAGGTGGGCTGTAATGGGGCTGCAGTCATTCCCATTAGTTCTAATGCAGTTGGGGGCCAAGATACCACAACTTAGCAGAAAATAGGGAGGTTGACTGAATTTCTTCTAATGGGGTGGAGTGTTCAGGGCCATATTTTTGGATGCTAACAGGGTACTGTGTAAAACATTTAACCCACTTTTTATTTGTCTCTTACAGCCCATTCATTTCTATTAGGTCCCAGTCAAGCCATTTGTTTATCTAAGGGTTCTTAAGTGCTAGTGAAGAGAAAAAGGAGAGATAGGAGCAGCAGTTGTCCTAGTGCCGAGGGGGGCTCTCTTGATGCTAAGAAATGAGGGATTTCATTTGGGACGAACACAAGTGGCATTGGCAGGAAATGGCAGGTACCCAACTTTGCTGGTACTTACCTTGGGCTTTTGTGGTCTAAATAATCTTCCTGAAATGATTGTGTGTGTGTGTGTGTTTGCGCCTCCACTCCCCTCTGCTCTCTATACCTTTCTTTTTGTTGCATTATTGTCTCTTTAATATTTTATAGAATGGAAGCGCCTTCAGATTTGTTGTCTCCAGCATCTTGCATATTGCCTTGAACAGGGGTGGGGAACCTGTGCCCATGAGGCCACAGGTGACCCTTTGATGGAATCCAAACTTCACAGAACAGATCTGTTTGGATTCAGTCAAAAGGCCTCACCTGAGGACCTACAGAGCCACACGTGGCGTGGAGGCTGCAGGTGTCCCTCCTCTGGCCTACAACATAGTAGGCACTTAACCCATACTTATTTAAGGAACTGAATGAATGAATGAACAAGTGAATGACTGATTCATGCAAGTCATTTAATTTCAAATCTCACTCTCAGCTTAGGGATTTCTGTGATGGCACTGTGCCTATAGATAACTATCCTAGTATTGCAATACAAAATAAAATTATTCCTATTTTTGTGTATATAAAGATGTGTGTGCGCGCATGTATATATTGGCGATTGTATAAATGACATTCCTCTTTTGACCCATTCACAATTTCCATTGGCATCTCTGCTAGTGTGAGAGTGTTTTTTGTTTTTGTCTTTGTTATTTTCCCAGAGCCTATCACAGGTCTGGAATGTAGTATGCATTTTTTAAAAATTACGCTTTTGTTTAATTTTATTTCTTGGTTACATTTTAGTTCTTAACTGCGCTCCTTCCTCCCTCTCCCCCTATCCTGCACGAGACAAGGCCACCATCTGACACAGACACAAACGTGTGTGTGTGTGTAAAACCACACTGCATATTTCTATTTGTCAGTTCTTTCTCTGGAGGTAGATAGCGTCATCTTCCTCCTTAGGTCTTTTGTACTTGATTTGAGTATTTATAATACTCAGAATAACTTAGTTGTTCATAGTTATCCTTTGAATGATACTTCTGTTATTGTGTACAATGTTCTTTTGGTTCAGTTCATTTCACTCTTCATTATTTCATACAAAATAAATACTTGTTGAATGAATGCACCTGGAAATCCTCCCCACTCTCTTTAGTTTAGCAGCAAACTAAAACCGAGACACAGGTTAGTGAAAATGGGCCTTTGAGAACCACATGAAGCCACCCAGCAGCCTTTACCATAGTGCCTTTGCCTATCTGTTCTCCCGGGAAATAGAACAATAATGAAATTACTGAAATCATCATACATTTTAGACAACAACCACAATAAATGAAGCTACCCTCTTTTTCTACTCACCAGGCACACATTCTCTCTTTTCCCTGGGATAAATGGACAAAGGACTCTTTGCTGGTTTGTGTGACACAGGTATCTTTGAAACCATACCCTTATGACTACCACCAAATATTGACCGAGAAGCTACTGTCTGTGGGGCAGGGAGTGGTGAAGGGGAGATACGCAGACGTCAGAAAGACACCATTACCCTTTGGAATCTCACGGTCTACATTAGAGGCGGAACAGAGACAAAGAGATCAAGTAACAATACAAGGTAGTAGGTGAAGGGCTCCAAAGGAGCTTGGGCAATCGTAAATGAACAGTTCAATTCAACAAATACTTATTAAGTACATACTATGTGCAAAGCAACCCAGCATAAGATAGTGGATGGAAGGAAGGGCTACCGGTGGCATCAGGAAGACCTTAGATCAAGTATAACCATAAGCAAGTCATCAATGTCTTGAAGCGTAAATGATAAAATGCTGGAGCTAAAATACTCTAGGCAGTTTTTCTGATGAGCAGCTCATCTGCATCAATGGGGAGAATTTTCATTTGTGGAGGGAATGCCTACATCCATCAATCAGTCATAAGTATTTTTTAGCCACTTCTTATATTCCAGGCATTGTACTAAGTGCTTGAGTTCCTAACACTGGTAAAGTCACATGCCTAGATCACCACTCCCGAAAAAAAGAAAAAAAATGTACAAGGCTATTCAAAGGAAAAAAAATAGTCCCTACCTTCAAGGAGTTTATGTTTTACCAAAATATTTACATGAATGAATGTAGTATGAAGAAAACTGCAGTGGAAAAGAGCATTAAATCAGAAGTTTAGAAGAGGGAGTGACCTCCGACCTAAGCCTAGAAGGAAGGCAAGGATTCTGAAAGGGAGAAATGAAGAGGGAGGTCCTTCCAATATGGTGCCACGGAATTCAGAGGAGAAAGTACTGTGCACTGGGGTGGTTAAAGAAGGCTTTGTAGAAAGGGAGAATTTATGGATCAGTGAGGGTATTGTCCTGCCTAAGAAGGGGCATGCTAGAGTCAGCTTATATCAGATGGTGAAATTTTCACTGTGAGCATCTATATCGTGGAGATTGGCAAATGCTATACGTTAAGGCTTAATTTATTGTTTTGTTGATCATCTAGACTTAGAGGGATGGGAAAAATGTTGATAATGCAAATTAATCTTAAAAGCATTGCCCTGTGCATTTTTTTTCAGAGAGCTGGTTATTAGGCATTTACCAGCATGTTCCTAAGCCTGTCACTGATTTCCTCAGTCATTTCTGCCAAACGCCTCGTCAGTTTGAAGAGAAGTATCAGTTAAATGGCTGGACTCATGGACATACGATCTATACCAGACAGCCCTGAACATTCAACTTTCCCTGGAATGGGTGAACGTGACCCATATGCTCGTAAGGCAAGTAAACAACGATTTATTATTTATTATATGTTAGGCATTGTACTAAATTCTGGGGATTACAAGCACAAGTAAAAAGACAGTTCCTGCCCCCAAAGAGCTTATATTCAAAGGAGGGGAGTGGAGACTGGCTGGTTTTGCTTTGTTCTTTTTTGAGGCAATTGGATAAATAACTTGCTCAGGGTCACATTGCCAGTAAGTGACTGAGGCTAAATTTGAACTCAGGTTCTTCTTAGTTCAGTGCTGGTGTGCTATCCGCTGTGCCACTTAGCTACTCTTGTATTAAAGGAAGCTAAAAGGGAGAGATTATAGGATAGGGGGACTGTGAGATGAGTGTGGTGAGAAAGTCTAGAGAATAAAGGATGACTAGTCTATGCTCTACCTCAAGAACTCACCAGTGGGAAATGGGGGGGCATAGAGTCAGAGAGAGAAGATGGCTGAAGCATGGTGGCCCAGTGTGGAGTCTCCTGATCACATATGGTAACATAGAAGCTAGGAATTGTCTTGATGAAGAAAAATAGATTGTGTGTGTATGTATGAATCTATATGTGTATATGTTTATGTATGTTGGGGGGTACTTTTCCCACTTAATAGCATTTTATTTTTTCCAATTACATGTAAAGATAATTCTCAATATTCACTTTGATAAGATTTTGAATTTCATATTTTTTCCCACCCCCTCCTTCCCCTATACCCAAGACAACATACAATCTGATATAGGCAATACATGCACAATCATGGTAAACATATTTTCACATTAGTCATGTAGTGAAAGAAGACTCAGAACAAAAGGGAAAAGTCATGAGAAAGAAAGAGAAAATAATATACTTCAATCTGCATTCACACTTCATAGTTCTTTGTCTGGATGTGGATGGCATTTTCCATCATGAATCTTTCGTAATTGTCTTAGATCACTGTGTTGCTGAGAAGAGCAAAGTCTATCAAAGTTGGTCATCCCACAATGCTGCTGTTACTGTGTCCAATGTTTTGCTTCTGCTCGCTTCACTTAACATCAGTTCATGTAAGCCTTTCCAGGTTTTTCTGAAATCTGATTGCTCATCATTTCTTATACCACAATAATATTCCATTATATTCATATACTACACCTTGTTCAATCATTCCCCAATTGATGGGTATCTCTTCAATTTCCAATTCTTTGTCACCACAACAGGAGCTACTATAAATATTTTATCCATGTGGATCCTTTTCTTTTTTATGATCTCTTGGGGGGGCCCTTTTAAGCAGTAAATTTTAAACCACAGACAAAGAAGGAAATTAGCTCTCTTTTTGCTCAGAGGATCAAATACACAGATACTTCATAAAGACACAGAAGAATAGAAATCATCTGGAAGAGGAACTGAGTTGTCTGGTTGGTCTGGAGTCCTGGCTGCCCAATATGGACCCTGCCAACATTCCTCTTCCTACCCTGACTGGGCCAGGGTAATGGTGTTTGTGCCCCAGAGTCATGGGAGAAGCTGCCTGCTTCAGCCCCTCCAATCTATACCACTGGATGAAAGGAAGAGAATCTGGGCCTAGTTCATGGAACCAAGGATGTTAACAATTGGGTGCCAGAACAAAGGGAGATATCAGAAACTGGGGATCAGGTTACTAGACTGGAGGCTAAAACTCAGAGATCAGGAGCCGGGAAGAAGCCAACCTAGCAAACAGGAAACACAAGTAGAGGAGTGTCAGATCATCCAGCCAAGGTCAGGAACACTGGAGAGCAGAGGCTGAAAGCATCAAAGAAGCCCCAGAGGTTCAGGGTCAGAAGATGGAACTAGAGAGCCAGGAAAGTGGATCACTGGTAGTGATTCTGCATGGGAGAATCCAGTAGGGGCTGGACTACATGTCCTTGGAAGTTATTTCTAACTTTAAGTTTCTAGGAGAATGGTTAAGGTTTTCAACACCAAACTGTAAGAGTATGTATGGGATTTGTAAAAGGGACAGGGAAACACTTCTTCTCAGGTTAACTTTATATCCCTAATCCACCTGCTTCCCCTCATGATACAGACAAGCATGCCAGGGCCTCTGACAGTGGTCATATTCTACAAAGAAGACAAATGTTTCCCCTAGGAAATTTTTACAATGCTCAAAAACTAAGCAGGAATCCCCCTTGCCAATAATGACACATTACTGGTCCCCTTCTCTTGATTTTCATGGAAAGCCAAGTGAATATGCCTGGACCCATTTTATAGGTGGAGAAATGGAGGTAGGGGAGTTTTGGCTTTCTGCATCAAAAAAGAGGAATGGTGTGACACATTTCTTCAGTGTGCCCGAGATGTCAAATACATGATTTTGTCCTTTTGAAGGGTCTCCATTGTCATCCCTGCTGGTGAATGAGAAAGCCATAGTCAAAGCCTGGTCATTCATCCTAGGCCCAGATTAGATTCCTAACACCTCCCCTTTCCTCCTTCAGGCCCCCTGATCTTCACCCAAACTTGCATAGACCCCTTGTTTACCAAATGTTCAATTTTGGTTATGTTACTATAAAAATCAAGCAGCTGGTAATTCCGGCTTGATTAGCAGGTCTCCAGTTTTGATTAGTAAATTACTGCAGTAATCAAGGTTAATTCTCATTGCAGTGCTCTGCAATAGATTTTATTTTTGCAGGGAAATAGATTTCCTACCCTGGATAGGGAACATTTCTAGAAAAGGATATCCTAAGAGAGGCAAGAAGAAAAAAAAGGCCTTTGGCATCGTACTCTAAGATGATTCTTTTGTGTTAGCATTGAATAGTCATTTTCCCAATAATGCAAAACCAGGCTACAGCAAATTAGATTACTTAGACCCAGGATGGAGCAGAGGGAACCTCCAATGCCCATCCAGGACTTCAGCTCCAATAAAATAGAGGAACTCTCAGTAACTACCCTCAGCCTTTCCGAGGCCAGTACTGTACCCTGTGTTTAATTTTCTAAAAATATGATTTCCAATCTAGAGACAGCTTGGGAAGAACTCAAAATCTAGCCCTCAGCCTGATTGACAGCTAGAGCTGAAGATTTAGAAAAGTTTTTGTTTTTCTCTTTTCTGTTTTTAAAACACCTTAGAGAGAAGCAAATTAAATACATGCTCTGGCAGTTTCCAACTTTCAGGGTGACCTCTCCACTCTTCTACCCAGTGTATGGGACAAGCATCTCTAGGGGGATTGACAGTCATGGAAGAGGTCCATGGGTTCTCAGAGACTCATAATCCAGAGAAATCCCTCAGGATGATAGCTATTCACAGCTGAATTCCATTAGAGTTTGAGTGTCCCTATCACCACCCCCAGGACAGAGGAAGTTTGGGCCCAGGTCCTTGGAAAGCAAGCAAAAGAAAGAACTGCAACCTTAGCTAATATTTACTTGTTTCATAGGATCACAGGATTTGCAAGATGGAAGCAACCTTAGCATTCTTGTCCAGCCCACTGCTTGTACAGGTGAAGAAACGGAGGTCCACAGGAGTAAGTGACTTGCTAAAATTTGTGGCAGAAAGACTCCTTCTTCTCCGCCACTCCTGGGTGATCAGGTCATAAACCTTTCCCTAAGCATATCAGATCAAGCTTTAGTCAACCATCTTTTATAATTCAGATCTGGAAGAGACTTTAGAGATCACCTTACCAAAGATCTTAGATTTGGAACTGGATAGGGTCTTATTGATCACCTCGTCCAAACCTCCTGTTTTGCAGATGAGGAAGCAGAAGACCAGAGATATTGAGGTTAAAGTCATACAAGTAGTGCTTGAAGGAGATAGGATTCTAATCTACACCCTCTGCCTTGTTTTTGAAGTCTATTTGAAGTGAATCACACTGGCTCTATTCCAAAGCCTTCATTTTACAGATGAGAAAACTGAGATTCAGAGAAGTTATGATTTTTACAAGATCACATAGACAGTCAGTAGCAGCAGCCACATAAAAACACAGATCATTCATTTAGGCATTTAGGGAGAACTAGAACCTCTGGTGTGAGGCTTGCTGGTCCCTTTTCAGGGCTACTCTTCCACTTTTGGTATCTACCTGTCCTCCAGTTCTCACCTGTGCCTCCAAGAGGCTGTAGCATGTTCAGAGGCCACAACCTAGTGAAACTGTCTCAGATAAACCAGGATAAGCCAGGTGGAGGGCAACCAACAGACCTCAACCCCATCGGCAAATTAGAGGGGGTGTCTACCCCAAGCATATGAAGACTATTCCTAGCAATATGGGTGAATGAGAACAATGTGTTCCAGCAGGCTCTGCGGAGCACTTAGAACTTGGTCAGGCATGGAAGACACCAACGTCATCTACAGCATCTCCAGTCATAAACCAGTTGGCTTGATTTTTGCCTTACCACTGGACTTTGACGACTCTAGAAGAAAGTGGAGCTGACAGCTTTGCACAATTCTTTTTTTTTAATTTATTTTTAAGGAACTGGTGCACACAATTACATTTCCACTTACAAGAGAACATCACAGATGGAACTAAAATTAGGCCTTGATGGCTCTGCGAATGTAACACCATGTGCCAAACTCCAAAGATCTCACTCTCAGATTACCTCACCCTGCCCATGTGGTACAATGGTTGCTTCTCAAGAAGAGGGAATTTACTGTTCATAGTCAGGTGGTTTTAATTCCTTCAAAGGCACAAAACTTCTGCCTTTCCTCCAGTGTTGCCCCATCACCCATGAACTCCTGTTTATACATACATGACAGCCTCATCAAAAGCATTTCAATTCCATACAACTTTGCACAATTCTGCTTCACCCGAACACAATTCAAGCTCCAGTCAAGACATCACCTGTGACATCATTGGCTTTCTGAAAATAAAGGACTCACAACAACGTTCAGGAGGCATATTGAACACCTCTTGTATGCACAGTACTGTGTTAGTTTTGCATGATATCTCTTCTTCAGTCTTGAGGAAAGCAAAGTCATTCTTTCACTTTGCCCTCTGCCATTCTCTTCTCTAAGGAGTAGAAGTGTGGAGTTTTCTGGTAGAACCTGCTACATTAATACTCTCCTGGGCAAAGAGTTGAAAGGATGTGTGTGCATGTGTGAGTGGGGTACAATGGTCTGTCTAGCTTCTGGGACACTGCCTTCTTTAAGAGAGCACACCACAGCCATCAGCATGGCCCTGGCCTCCTTCTTACTCCTACTACCCTTTTGACCTCTTTGGTGATGATCAGCTTATTCTGAAAGGGAGAGGAAATGAGGTTTATTTGTTAGATGGGGAGTTCTGGTTCAGAGAGGGAGAAGATGATCCTTCAGCCTAAAGGCATGTGTTTGATTTTCCTTACCTGCCTTCTTACTGATGACATAGACAACCAAGAGTTGACTGTATATTTCCAACAACAGTCAAGATATTTCAGGAAAACTCTATACCACGCATGATCCGAGAGATGGCTGAAAGAAGTTTTGCAAATGCTTCTCTTCTTGCTGCAGCGTATGAGACCATGAATTGCACTTTCAGCCCCAGAGCTGGTGAAATACTGACTCTGCTCCCCATAGCACTGCAACATAAACCTTCATTTCATCTTGATGGGTCCCTTTTCCATGAAATTTTATTTTCCAGACACTATTCTGATGTGATCTTTTATGAGCAGTGCGAATGAAGACTGCAGAGATATTACCCATGCAAATGGGTAGAGTCTTTGAGAAAATGACCAGAGTTTAGAAAATGTCAAAACTTTTCCCAAGTTTCTTTTTCTAAATTAAAGAGAGCCCATTTGAGCAGCAAAAGCCTCCTGCTTCATTTTCTTGCTTGGGGAGGGAGACATGAAGGATGGGGAACTGAGGCTTATTAAATATGAGACAGAGACCTTACCTCCTCTTTCCATGTCCCAAGTCTTTGGATGGAAAAAACTAGATCCTCTCTTTTTGGCTTTTGCTCATTCTTTAAACCAGTATCATTACCTGTCCTTCAACCTGTAATCATATATTCAAGACTCAGTGAAAACAATATAATCAGTGTCTACTTCAATAAGGATACTCTCATGATTATTTATAAGACTACTTGGCACTTGCATAAAAGTTTATATATTTCAAATCACTTTTGTATCTTCGATTCATTGCATCCTCACTACAACCCCACAGGGCAGACAAAGCAGGAGTCATCATCCTCCTTTCACAGATGAAGAAAGAGCAGTCCCTCATTATAGCACGGTCAAGGTCACACAGTAATTGCTGACAGGTTGGAGATTAGAATCCAGGTCTCTTGATTTTTAGTCCAGCATTTTTTTCCTTTTAGAGAATTGACTGGGGGCACTGAGAGGTTAAATGATTTACCCAGAGTTGTTCAGTCAGTAAGTGTCAGTACAGGCGGGACTTGAAACCATTTATAATCTACATTGGCAGAAGGAGTTCCTTACTGGGAGTTCTTTGTGCGGTGAAATCAGGAAAACTCTTCCCCTAATCCTTTTCTATTACATCTTACTCTGATGATACCTAATGATATGGAGCTGACCCTGAATTCTTGAGGGCTATACCAGCAGAGCCAGCACAGGTCAAGACTAACAAAGGAGAAAGACTTCAAGTCTGGGTCTGATGATAAACTGACTATCTGCCATTTGAGGATCAGTCTAGGATAATGATTATTTTGGCCATAGGAATTCTCAAAGACCATTTACTAAGGAATATAAGAGTTCTCTCTAGTGTTGGACGAAGGAGTGCCCACTCTCCTGAAATCATGGATCCTGAATTATTGAAATTAAGCTCTTGCCACTACATTACATTGCCAGGTAGCCTTCTGAGAGGATTAGTTTAAAGTATTTAACTGTCTAGTCCTAAAAACAAAAAAACAAAACAAAATAAAAAAAAGAGAGAGAGAGGTTGGGGATCCTAGAAAAGAGCAGATCTGGGAAATGATTGTTGTCTTTGAATATGTTAAGGGCTGTGATGTAGAAAAGAGATTAGACTTATTCTGATTGGTTCCACTGGGAGAAATAGGACCAATGATTCACAGTTACTGGGAGGCAGATTATCGCTCAGTATTGGGAAAAGCTTATTAACAATTAGGGTTGTCTAAATGCAGAAAAGATTGTCTTTCAGAGTAGTGAGTTCCTTGTTCTTGGAAATGTCCAGGTAGCTGATGGATGACCATTTCTCAGGAATGTTGTAGATGAGATTACTGATTCAAGTGAAGGCTGCACTGTGTGCCCTTTGAGGTTTCTTATAACTCTAGATTTCTGTGATGATATGAATCTGTGGTACAGATATATCTGAAAATCTCAATTTTTAAACATTAAACAATATGTGTGTGGGTATATGCATCTGCGTGTAGGCAGAGTTTCTCCTCTGGCTCTGTTTCATAGACTATGGATGGAAGTGGAACCTATTTTGGATAACGTTGTGCTCCATTAGATATTAGGAAAACACAACCAAATTGCTGCGTGTTTTTCCCGAGACTGAAATGTCTATTTTACAAACTTGCTTAATTTCATGCAGATTTTTCCCTTGTAAATTTCTATCAACAGAGGAAAGAGCAGCTAAATTATGTGCCATCATGTTGGTGCTGTTGAGAAGCTGTTACTATATCACACTGCAGAGAGACTGTTAAATCAGAACCCGGGAACAAAGACTTCTAGTGTCATCTTGGCATTACTGATTGCCGTTGATGTCATTTTTGCCAAACAAAATTATAACTAAAGAGGATGTTTTAGGTCAAAGTGGTGCAAAGAGTCTATAGATACATTTCCATCAATAAATGTGCCCTCTTCCGGCCCTGATGCGGACATTCCACCTATGGTGATTGACGTTTTTACCGCTAAATTATACTATGTCTGTTTCAAGAAGAAACGTCTCCATTCCAAAATTAGCTAACCATCAACATAACATAAAATAACTTGAACATGGTGTCATTTCACAAGGATATTGATTCGTGCAGACTTACTGGATTAATAGCCAGTTTCCCATAAAAGGACTAGCCACTATGTCTTTGGTGGACAGAAAAAATATATATTGTAGAACAATATATATTGGTACATTTAAGCCTGATTGCTGAGCTCAAATGAACAGAACAATATTTGGAAGCTATATAGCATAGGAAAGGAAAAGGTGACACACTGTAACTTCCAAATGAATCCAGGGCTGATGGAAAGCTAATAAAAAAAGACAACCATTTATTTATTTGAGGCATTTGATTTTACTCTATTGGATTACATGAAGCTCTAATTTTTCACTTCAGTCAACCTGCATAAAAAGTTCATCTGATTGAAGCATACATTTAGTTGCCAAATGCCTTTCCTCTCCTTCTAAAACAACCCACCACAGAGCTTCCTATGTACTGTATAATTTACAAAGTGCTCATTTCCAGGTCTAACATTATATGACTCCATGATGTATCCTCTAAAGTCCTACCCTAATGACTCCTTGTGGTGTAGAGGTGACCTTTGGTTCTGAGAGACTGTGCCTGTAGAGTATGAACTCTGGCAAGGCCTTCCAAGCTGGAAAGACTTTAAGGACAGATTTGACAATGAGATTTATGTTGTCTGAGCACTGATAGAGCTAAGTGCTGAAAAGCTGATCATTAGACAATTGACCACTCGGGTATGTTTCTTATTCTTTTTTTAAACTATATTTTCCGGTCATGGCACATAAAGATTGCCTAAGAAGGCAGAGAAGAGGTTGTGATCCACATCAGTGGAAAGAGTGCCTTGTGCTGAAGATAGTAGCAGGAAAACTGCTCCTGAACAAATGAATTTTTTGATACAATTCTAGCAGAGACTTCGTAAGGTTAACATGGCACTGTGCCAGTGCACAGAAGAGCCACCAGAGTATATTGATAATAACTTTTTGCTTATTGTTACTATAATTTTACTTCTTAATGGGAAGATCTTCCCCACCCATTAATGGACTTGCCCATTTAAGGGAGTTTGATTATGGAAGATTTGTAGGAAGGCCCATACCTTTTGTTAATTTTCTAATGAGGTACTGGTTCTCAAGGGTTGTAGTGCCTCTAGCTATAAAAAATATATAAATACTCTCAGGTGAGATTTTACTTTGGGGCTTACTCTTTGGAAGTATTTGTTTGGCCAGGTAAGACCCTGGGCAGACACTAAAGAGACCCCTAGCTTTGAAAACCCAGATGTTGGTGCTTCTCTCTCTGGTAACTATGTATGTATGTATTGGTCAGACAGTTGGTTCTGTCTATTGATCTATGATGTATATATTGCTTATGTCAGACAGTTGGAAGCCCTGTGTGTTGATTTTGATTTCTCTGTATTTTCTCTGAAGTTCAGGGTGCTGACTTTTTCTCCTGAACTAAGTGAATGATACAAGTGTTTGATTAGTGATTGTTGACCCCTCAAAAGCTGCCTTTGCTTTTAGAAAAGAAGATCTAAGAACCTGTCCAGAAGGCCCTCCTTGCTTGCTTTTACACTGAGCTAGAACACATACACTCTCTCTACTACATCAGGTAATCAATGCCTATTTTCTCAGAATAGGATGACCTCCTATGCCTTCAAGGTCAGAGTTGGTTTGGGAATGTTGGGATATCTAGACTCCAGCTAACATACAGAAGCAATGAGGGTGATTTTATATTACTTTTAATGGTGTTGATCCACTCTTTCTTTGTGGTGAAAAACCCTGGATTCTGAGTTCAAATATGTCCTTTGACACTCACTAGGTGTGTGACCCCAGAAAGTCATTAAACCTCTCTATCTGCCTCAGTTTCCTCATCTACAAAATGAGGATAATAGTGGCACCTATCTCCCAAAGTTATTGTAAGGTTTAAATAAGATTGTACTTGTAAAGTACTTAGCATAGTGCTATGATAAATGCTTATTACTTTTCTTCCCTAATAGGAATAAATTAAAAATTGTATTGATCACAGTAACAGTTTTTAACTCACTTTTTATCTAGGAGGACCAAATAAGTAATAAAATAATCAGGTTAATCTTTATGTCACTTTTTGTATATTGTTATTTAGCTTGGTGTAATAGGTTAGTGTTATCTTACAAGGGGATTTAGGAAATGACCTTTAGAAGGTAAGAATTCTGGTTCCGACTCTGCTAATGACAACCCATGTGACCACTGCAAAGGTAAGTCTCTGTGCCTCAGTTATCTCTTCTATTAGATATGGAGATAAATATTCCTCTCGGTTTTACTAGCAATAAGCTAATAGAAAGTGCTTTTAATGTTCTTCTAAAATATGTAGTCAATAAGTAGAGTGAGACAGGAGCTTATAAAAAGGAGGAAATGGTCTGAAGGTTTACCATAGGGACAATTTGAAGTTAGGCCCATGAAGCAGCAAAAGTTGGCGAGGTTTTTTGAAGCTAGAACAGGGATTCTTATAAATCTGGGGTCCATTATTCTAAAAGTTTTGTTAGACTACCAAAGGAATCCATGACACACAAAAAAGGTTAAGAATCTACAGACCTGGAAGAGCCAAGATGGCAGAGTAGAAAGATGCACATACTCTACCTCTTCCCCTACAGCCCATAAAATACCTGTAAAAAAATGACTCTCAACAAATTCTAGAACAACAGAAGCCACAGAACAGAGCAAAAGAGATTTCTAGCTGAAGCAAACCTGGAAGGCTGACAGGAAAGGTCAATTGCATAGAGTATGGAATAGCACTGGGGGAACAGGACCAGAACAAGCCTCAGGGGCAGAATCCCCAGCAGCAGCAGAGGTTCTCAGATCCCTCAACCCACAAGTGCCAAAGAAAGCTTCAAAGGTCAATGAGAGGGCTTTCCCAACTGGGCCAGAAGGGAGCAGGGTCCCCTCCTAGATTTAGCCTTAAGCGGTGGCAGTGGCAGCAGTGGTGGTGGCAGATGCAGCAACCATTTTGGAAGCCTCAGCCTAAAGCTCCTGGGGGAATTGAGCAGTTGATCTGAATCTCAGCACTGAGCATGGCCCTGAGATGAGCAGGAGAAGTGCTGGCAGAACTGGAGGCAGTTGTGAAGAGGGAATTCTGCAGATTCTGGGTAGAAAAGTTTTGGTTGCTCCCAGACCAGTGCTCAGGCCAGGAGAGGAGTGAACTCTTCTCCCTTGATTGTGCCATCTTGGAGGAACTGAGAACTTTCAGGTCCCCAGAGCATACCCTCCTCTTGACAAAGGATTCAAAAGTCAAGTAACTGGCTGGGAAAATGCCAAGGAAAAAAAAATAAGACTGTAGAAGGTTACTTTCTTGGTGAGCAAGGTATTTTTTTCCATCCTTTCAAATGAGGAAGAACAATGCATACTGTCAGAGGAAGTCAAAGCTTCTTCATCCAGTACCCCCAAAACAAATATTCAATGGTGTTAGGCCATGGAAGAGCTTGAAAAGCAAGTCAACAGCTTGCTAAAGGAAACCCAAAAAAATGCTGAAGAAAATAACACCTTTAAAAATACGCTAACTCAATTGGCAAAAGAGGTCCAAAAAGTCAATGAGGAGAAGAATGCTTTTAAAAAGTAGAATTAGCCACATGGAAAAGGAGGTTCAAAAGCTCACTGAAAAAAATAGTTCTTTAAAAATTAGAATGGAGCAGATGGAAGCTAATGACTTTATGAGAAACCAAGAAATTATAAAACAAAACTGAAGACTGAAAAAATAGAAGATAAAGTGAACTAAACAGTTTTGGGGAGGGACAAGGTCAAATGAGAGAATAGAATACATGGGGGACAGGATAGAATGGAGAGAAATATAGTTAGTCTTACACAACTTGACTATTATGGAAGTCTTTTGCAAAACTACACATGTATAGCCTATATTGAATGGCTTGGCTTCTCAGTGGGGATGGGTGGGGAGGGAGGAAGGGAGAGAAGTTGGAATTCAAAGTATTAGAAACAAATGTTGACAATTGTTTTTGCATACAACTGTGAAACAAGAAATATAGGTAATGGAGTATAGAAATCTATCTTGCCCTACAAGAAAAGAGAGAAGATGGGGATAAAGGAAGGGTGGAGTGTGATAGAAGAGAGGGCATATTGAGAGAAGGGGTAATCAGAATGCAAGGTGTTATGGGGTGGGAGGAGAAAAAAATTTGAAACTCAAAATTTTGTGGAAATGAATGTAGAAAATTTAAAATAAATAAATATTAAAAAAGCAATCGATAAACTTAAATGATTATGACAGAAGTTGCTTCTTCTGAAAATTTTATGTAGTGGAGATAGAGAACCAGTTTATTTCTCAGATGTTTATTTGCAATCCTACCTAAAAGTGGACTAGGTCTTCCCTTCTAGGTTGCTAGTCTATGGATTCTTAAAGACTATGTTGTGAATTTTGTTGGGGTACCTTTAAATCCCTAGACTAAGGGTAGGGAATTTGTGACCTTGAGGCACATGTGGCCCTCTAGGTCCTCAAAAGCAGCCTTTGACGGAATCCAAACTTCATGGCACAAATCCTCTTGATAAAAGGATTTGTTCTGTAAAATTAGACTTAGTCAAAAGGCTGCACCCAAGGACCTAGAAGACCACAAGTGGTTTCAAGGCTGCAGGTTCCCCATCCCTGACCTAGACCTATTCTAAAGCAGTTTGCTTGCCTCTACTTCTTCTTTTTCATCCTTCTTTCTCTAAGAAGACCAATGACACCATGGGGGTCATGTCTTGACTTTCATAAGACTTGGATTTAAGTGAGGTAGAGCTGCAGAAAGTCAGCTTTACTCTCTCCTCCAGAGTCACTAGAGTCCAGAGGCAAGACAAAAGTCTAGATGGCTTGGTTTGAGATTGGAGAATGGTCTCAATAGCATCTGTCCTTGGAGGCACACAGCTACCTCCTTTGCTAGGGGTGCTGCAGAAGTAAACAGAGAAGAATGAGGAGGAAGAAAGAGAAGCAGAGAAATACCAAGGCCCAGGCAATGGGTAGCTGACTGCTTGGCAACCTTCTCTGTTATCAACTTAAGCACTTAGTGTGCCTTAATTTCCTGCAGCAAAGAATTCTATACTGGGAAAAAAAAAGTTTTAAAATCACTAGTCAGTCCTTGGTCTGCCAATGACAACTTGCAAATTTTTGCTTGCCCCAGAACATTTCCTGTCAGTTTTTACCAACTTTGTGCTGAAAACCCATACGTTGAACAACAGCAACAAAAACCTATCTTTCTTTTCTAGCATATTTCTTTTTTTCCACTCCCAATTTTCTTCCCAGTGTTTCCCTTTTCAGCCATGAGAGTTGCTTTGTTGAGGTAGAAGGGTGGATATGTTTAACGTAGAGAATTTAAGTATTTGTAGCATCCATGTTTTACATGAGGCTCTTGAGTTTTTTCAAGAGACCAGCTCTATCATTCAGGTATGGGATTTTAAGTAACATAAAAGCCATACGGCTAAAGCTAACCATAGAGTTTGTTGCTAGCATATAAACTTACTAGTGGAACACTCACTTATTCTAACAAAGGCTGACTGTGCCCATCTCACAGTTGTCCTGGAATCCCAGTCTTAGTCTCTCTCTGGGAAGCAAAATCATACATGTAACTGCTCTAAGAAATCATTTCTATATATACATATAGACCAACTTAGAATGCCTTATGGCTGTTAGGGGCTGAGAAGTTAACATATGGAGGGGGCAGGGAGTACAGGTAGGTGGAGCAGCCTCAAACACTAGCTGTGCGACCCTGGGGAAGTCATTTAACTCTGCCTCAGTTTCCTTATCTGTAAAATGGACTGGAGAAGGAAATGGCACACCACTCCCAAGTCTCTGCCAAGAAAACCTCAAATGGGGCCACAAAGAGTTGGACACAACTGAATGACAACAAAAGTTTTATATGGAGGCTTTTGAAAAAGTATAAATTTAGGGGTAAACAGATCTGAGGCACCTTTAAATACACTAACAACAAGTAGGTAAGGTAAAGACAAAGAAAGTAGCTGGTAGAACTCCTTTCAAGTGCCTTATAGATTTGACAGTCACTCTCAGGGTCTCCATATATGCCACCTGCTTACAGTAAAGTGTGACAGTGTTGCAACTTCTCAAGGTTACTTTCAGACATAAAATTCTGTGATTTCGACAAGAAACAGAAATTAATGCACTCACCCCAAAAGAGTTAATAGTAGAATCCATATTTTTGACAATAAGGAGGTACTAATTTTATATCTCTTCTACTCAAATGAGAATCCAAGAGCCTGGGTCTATTACCCTGCCCCTGAAAATGGCATCCATAAATGCTGCATTGAGGTCTGATCTGAGGTCCTTTGCAAAGCAGAAAACCAGCCAGTGTCCACTAAGTGGGGACTAAGTGGCTCCAGTCCCAGGCTCTCAGATTCCTAGAAATGCTAAATAAATTAGTGTTTTATTGAACAATCCACAACTTTTTTGTTTGAGCTATTCTGCCTGTCTCTTGAAGGGCCATCTACTGGCTCCTAGCAGGTTCTTTTTTTGAAGGCAGATTGGGGACTGGAAAATGTTTGTCTCAGTGAGTTTCTCACCTTTTCAAGCTGTTCCCCATTTCCTGAGGATGATGAGTCAAAAGAGTCTTTGTAAGAAGGATCAGGTTCAAAATGTATCGTTTTTGTAAACTGTAGCAAGTTTATTTGCTCTGAGTAAAGAAAGACATTAGTGTCTCAGTATATGTTGCATGGGTAGGGGAAGGAGAAAGGGAGAGAAAACAAGCAAAGGCAGGGAGAAAGAAATAGAGGTACCAGGACAATACCCAGATCTTTCAAACTGTTTAAATACTCATCTTGCCACCTCTTGGTCTGTCATTTCCTTGTTTCTTCCTCCACAGTGATTTTTATAATTCCCATTCCATCCTTCCTAAAGATAAAAGACGTCATGGGCGGGATTCATGAATAAAAGTCGTTATTTATCGATGCCGTTTTTGGGGAACATTTTTCCTTCTGATTCATGAACCACTTTTCCACATTCGAAAAGCAGTTCATAAATCGTTCAGCGCCAGCAGAAATTAATAATAATGAATCCATTTACATAAAATGGTCTCCTCCTGCCAGGTGCTGATAATATGTGAAGTTAGTGGCTTTGTCGGGAAGCTGAGGGGGTGGAGTTTGTGTGTTTGTGCATATGTGTTTTCTGTTGTCAGAATGCTTAAAGTCTCGCGTCTATGAGTTAGCTTTAAAAGAATCCTATTATTTAAACAGTATTAACACTTGGAAGAAGGCATTATAAAGGAAAGTAAAAATGATTTTAAAAATAAGAGATTTTAGTGAGTAAGGACATGGATACAAATTGAACTCTAGTTTCAATCCAATAAAATTTAGACTATTGGAAAAGCTGAAAATGCAGGTCTCCAGCTTCTGATGCCTTCTTTCTTGCCTTCCCCTATCTAAGTCTTTCCTTCTTCAAGCTAATGATCCTCAGGTCCTGCTATTGTTTTTTTCTTGATATAATTTTTGTCCTTTTCCCAGTACTTCCATCATCATACTGCCCTCCTACCCTTACTCCAGGTCATTTTCATGCTCCATAATTTCTGAGTCTCTTTTCTCTTCTTTTCTCTTTTCCTTCCTTCCTTCCTTCCTTCCTTCCTTCCTTCCTTCCTTCCTTCCTTCCTTCCTTCCTTCCTTCCTTCCTTCCTTCCTTCCTTCCTTCCTTCCTTCCCTTCTCTCACCCTTTCTTTCTTTCTGAAAGACTGGATCTCACTCTCACAATCAGGCTGGAAATTGGGAGCATGTTCACTGGCCTGATACCAATCCTTTTGACCTAGCAACTTTGACCTACTGACCATCATCTGTTTGTTCCTCCTTAGCCAACCTAGTAGCCCCTTTTGCTTAGAGACTCACTATATGAATGCCAAATAGTGTGGACACTCAATTGACTTAGCTTGCTGCAGCAAAGATTTCCTAAGGTCAAGAGGGCCTGTGACACCATGCCGGGTGTCAGGATCTCTTAAATGTACCCCCTAGAACTAGATGCAAGACTCCAGAAGTGGACTGATCAAGACAGAAGACAGTGGGATTGCTACCTGACTTGTCCTGGGCATTGTTCTTCTATTAATTCAGCCTACTCTAGTAAGAATATGTTTAAATGAACTCCAAGGTCCTTCCCAACATTCTCACTGCAGTCTTATTCACCAGTGTTACTTGATGAATGAAAGAGAGGGGAGATTAAAAAGACTTTCCAATGAATAGGATGAGTTGCATCTTGGAATCCCCCTACGAAGCAGATGATCTTATTCAGGTAAAGATTCACTCCCTATTGAGACAATCAGAGTGGACTCCTAGGAAAAGGGCATTTACTCAGTCAAAAGGCAGATAAATTGAAAATCTAGTTAGATGAAGGCTGAAGGATCCCTTTGTAATTCTTTGTAGACTTTCATCAAGGTCTGACAACTTCTCCCTTTCTCAGATGACTGCAAAAACTAACGTAGTATCTTTTACTTTTGCTTAGGATTCTGATTTTTACTTAGCCAGGTTCAGCTGTGTTAGAGATAGTTTGACTTTCTCAAAATCACTAAGAGAATCCCAAGTTAAATTATGACAATTACTTCTTTCTTTTTAAAAATTTTGTAAAAAACTAACATCTTTCATTTTTACATCACTTTTTTGTCCCCGAAAAATTCTTCTTCCTTTTCCTATCCAGAGAATCATTCATTTAAAAAAGATTAGAAAAGACATGAGGGGGGTTAATTTATCAAAACCAAGCAACATATTAATGGTGTCTGACAGTTTAGGTAGTATTCTGTACCCATAGTTCCCCACTTCCATGAAGAGCATTAAGTGGTATATTTTTTCAATTTTTCTCTAGATTCCATCTCTATCATTATGAGTACATGGTGTTTTAGTTCTTTTTTTATTCTTTACTTTTGTGTTATTATAGTCACTGTGCATATTGTTATCTTATGTCTGCTTAATTCATTCTGAATTTGTTGATATAATTTTCCCTTGCTTCTTTGAATTCTTTTTCATAATTTCCTGTGGCACTTTGATATTCCATTAAAATCATGTACTTGTCATTTGTTTAGACTTTCCACAGTGGATGGGCAGCTACTTCATTTCCATTTTTTACTAACACCAGAAAAAAAATGCTGCTATAAATATTTTGGTACATATGGGATCTTTATTTCTGCTTTTGAAATTTTGGGGATATACGAATAGCAGTAGATGCTTAGTCACTTAAAAATACATAGTACCAAATTGCTTTCCAGAAACATTGGACCAATTTAAAGTTCCACCAATAGTGAATCAATGTGCCTACCTTTAAGATTTTTTTATTTCATTTTTTTAATGAGCAAAAATCTGTTTTCTCCCCCTCCCATTTCCCTTTACAAAAAAGACAAAACTTTTGTAAAAAATATGATCATTAAAAACTAATTCTCACATTGACTATTAAAAAAAATTGTCTCTCTCTGTCCTGAGTCCATCATACCTGTCAAGACATGAGTAATATGTTTCATCATGGGTCTTCTGGAATTATAGTTGTTTATTTCATTGATCAGAGTTTTTAGTCTTTTAAAGTTGTTTTTATAGTCCTGTCATTACTGTATAAGTTGTTCTCCCGGTTCTCACCTCATTCTATATCAGGTCATAAAAAGACTTCTCAGGTGTCTCTGAAAATATCCCTTTTATCATTTTTTACACAGTGTGCCTATCTTCATAAAGCACAGATCTGACCATGTGACACATCATATTCTGTAAACCCCACCAGCTTCCTACCACCCCCAAGATCAAACATAAAAGCTTCTATTTGGAATTTAAAGCTTCATGACCTGGCCCCATCCTAGCTTTCCAGTCTTTTTACACTTTGCCCCTATGAACTCTGTGCTCCAAGGACATTGGACCCTTGCTATTCTTTTTTTTTAAATTTATTTTATTTTAAATCTTTAATTTATGGGAAAAACAAGCATTTCCATAACATAGTGTAATAAAAAAAGATGATTGTAAATGAAACTGCAAATCTCTTATGTCCAACTTGGTATTCTTTAAAATGTAGAATAACACTATCATGTAAATTTTTTTCCCTTCTTTCTTCACCTTCTCTGCCTTACCCCAGAGAAGACTGTCATTAGACACAAATAGGTGTGTGTGTGTGTATACATGCATACATACATATATTATATATCCATATAGTATATAGATATGTATGCATATGTATACATGCATATACACATATAAGTATGTATATACACACATGCATATATGCACATATATATATATATACATATGTATATACACACATACACACACATATACATATATATACACACACACACATAATTATTCTTCTTTCTTGAAGAGCACCATGACATGAGGGAGATGGTAAAGATGATGACATCATTTGCAGTTGACTTTGATTTAAGTGAGGGTGAGCTATTTACCAGTTCTTCCTCTGGATTCAGATAGCATCCTACTTCATGGGTCCCTTATCTTTAATTTGTATATTTGCTATACACAAGACATTCAGTCTCCTGACTCTGGGCACTTTCACTGACTGTCCCCATGCTCAGAATCCTTTTCCTGCTTCACTTCTACCTTTCTGGCTCTCCTAGTTTTCTTTATGTCCTAGTTAAACTCTTGCTTTTCTGCACAAAGCCTTTCCCAATCCCTCCAAGTGCCTTCCCTCTATTGACTATCTCCAGTTTAGCTACATACATTATGTTTTTCCCAAGTTCCACCTAAGGGCTGTTTTCTGGACCTTCCTAGCTTAAGAGTGATTATCCATAGTAACTGTTACTGTTTCCCTCCCAGCCTGATGTAGTTATTTTTTTTTTGCCTCATTAAAGGGGCCATCTCCTGATTATTTCTTAAGCAGGCCTATTCACTGAAGGGGCATTGCCTCACTCTAAGTGAGTATCTTATTAGACCTTACCCTAAAGGGGCCAACCTAAAGGGTCATCTCCAGTCATCCTGATGAATATCTGGTCACTGGATTCAGATGGAGGACAACTGAGGCTGGTGACCTGCACAGCCCTCCCTCACTCAAAACAAAGTCAAGCACAAGTCATGTCATTATTTCTCTGATGGCATGGTCTTCTTTGGCAACGAAGAACAAACGCAACAATAGTTGTTTGTTAGCATCTCCTTTTAGATTGTGGGATCCTTGAAAACATTTTGGCTTTTGTTTTTTTTATCCTCAGGACAGAATTCGTGTTTAATGAGTATTTGTTGACTATCTTTCCATAGCTCCCCCAGCACTATTTCCACCTCTTTTTTCTGTTTGCCAGCTTACTGAGTATGAGAAAATCTCAGAGTAGTTTTGAATTGCATTTCTTTTATTATTGGTGATATAGAACAATCTTTCATATGATTATCAATAATGTACAATTCTTTTGAGAACTGTTTATTCACATTCTTTGCCCACTCATCCATTGTTCCCCTTTGATTTTCTATCCGAGAGCTAGTATTATTTCTTCAATACTTCAAGTATCTGCCATTTTTTGGGTGTAGGTTCCTTCTCTCCACTGGCGTTAAGTCACAACCCTGCCATACATTTCAAGGGCTTCTATGACCAAAAAGATGCAAGCCTGTAGCCAACCTGGTGATAAGCCTCCACACTTAGCTAGATTGGCTCTTACATGCCACCCAGGTGCATACTGGTTTCCAGCTAGCTAAGACCTGTCAGGGTTTGTACATCCCCAGCATAGCCTTTGAGAATCCAGTGTCACCTCCGTGCCACCAGGAGACATCATAGTGGGTCTTTAGTGGAAGATATCTATTCTAAGAAAAATAAAAGTCCTGTGAGCCTGATTCCCTTTCATGTCACTCAGAAAAATATTTCCCAGACAGCCTTTTAGAGTCCTTTCTTTTATAGAGAGGAAGTTTTCTCTTCCAGCCAGATTGGCAGAGACAGATAAAGAATGCACTCAGTTGCTGGAGCCTCCCTGAATGGGTTAGAAACTTCAGAAAACACATTTTGGCATCATCAGTTTCAACTCTAGTGGCTGAAAATAAATACAAAAGGTCTTCAGGGGACCTGAGCTTTTGTGATAGATTCTCCTAGGAGCTGGGGGGTGGGAATACTTAAGAAATATGGTTGGTTTGTGTATACTAACTTGAACAAATTCTCCAACCTTCACCTGCAAACTCCCGTGTTTAATTGGCCTTAAGCTGGCTTCCATTGTGCAAGCAAGCTGGAAGAAAAGTCAGAAGGATGGAATGACACAGAGAGAAGGCATTTTATCGGCCTTCTAATCCACTTGGGCTGTTACTTTAAGGAGAGGTTGTCACCGAAGGGTCAGTGATGCCCATAGAAGAGACCTCCTGGGTCTGTCAGGAGGAGGGACAAGTTGTGGTCTTTGGTAAAACAGAGAGGCATAGCTGACCCCTTCACAGTCACCCACTGACCCATGGCTACTCAGTCCCAGGGAAGACAGGACACTGGCCCTCAAGGGTCACAACTTTCATTCTAAGGCTCAAGGTTGAGAACACAAAAGCTACCAAGAGGCAGCCGGAGACACTTGAGCAGCTTTACTCAGCTCTTCTTGTGTTCTCTGGAGGTTCTGGCTCGCTATATGATCCCAAGGTATAATGATTCTTAACATGGTGAAATAACCCACATACCTGGGGCACCAACGTGGTCAGGAGGCAGAGGGAGCCAGTTTGTTTCAGCTCAGGCAGCTGGAAGACACCAAGTTCCGCTTCTCAGCCATCACACAGCTCCCTATTGCTTTAACTAATCACACATTTATTTCAGTGCTTCCGGGATCCACACGGCCATTCCCTCCTCTGATGTTGCTCATAATTCCTCTACACAGAAGATGCTTCCTGCAATGAATCTCTCTTTATGTTTGGCTAGACTCATCCTTGGGTGGCATACATTCAGCCCATCTCTGCGCCTGAATTAGAAGCTTTTGCAACCTGGAAGAAGGTACCAGAACTCAGATGGCTAGCATAACCTTTAAAAGACTAAGGTTATCACCTTCCTCACCTCATGATGGAGAACATCACACTTGATGTGAGTGAAGGGAGTAAGCCTGCATTAAAAGCAGATTGAAGTATACTTTTTAAACTTTCAATTTATTTTTGGTCTATAATTTCTTCTGCAACATGACATATGGAAATACATATTGCATGACTTCACCTGTATAATCTATATCAAATTGCTTGCCTTCTCAAGGAAGAGGGATGGGAGGAAAGGAAAGAGAGAATTTAGAACTTAAAATTTTTTAAAATGTTAACATTTTTTTACATGTAATTGGGAAGTATTTAGTGGAACAAATAAAAAATATATTGGGGGAAAAAGGATCAGAAAAAAATTTCCCCATTCTCCCCAAGGACATATGTTCCTTGAAAGCAGGGGCTGTTCAGTTTTTGTGTTTTTAGCCAGCAATTGCTAGCACAGGGCCTACCACAGGGTAGAAAAGTAGATAAGTACCAAACCAGTGACTTCTATGATCTAAGGATATCCCAGATGAGGATACCATCTCTACCAGTGGAGTTTGGGACCTTCTTATGATAACTCCATGAGGCATGAGGCAGATGGGTTGAAAGAGTGTTGGATATAGTTGAAAGAGTGTTGGATTTAGAATCACCAGTTTTGGGTTTGAATTCTGGCTTTGCTACTTAGCTGTGCAAGTCACTCAGCCTCTGGGGGGTTAAGTTTCCTTATCTGTAGAATGAGAGGGCTGGACTGAGTGACCTTGGAGCTTTCAGGTCTTAGGATCCAGAACCAGTATTCATTTCCTATCAGTTCAGGTCCATACCTGGAGTTCTGGCCCTGCTCACCTCCATCTTATGCTTTCCCTGGCTTCCTTCAAACTTTAATTCAAGTCTCATCTCAGGCCCCCTCCCCTCCCCCCATGAGGCAATCAGGATTAAGTATGTTGCTCACAGCTTCTAAGTGTCTGAAGCTGAATTTGAACTCAGGTCCTCCTGACTCCAGGGCCAGTGCTCTATCTATTGCACCACTTAGTTGCGTCTTCCAGTCTCATCTTCTGCAAAATCTTTCTCCAGACTTTAATTTTAGTGCCTTCCTTCTGATACCACCCAAATTTATCCTGTACACATATACCTTGCTTGCATGCTATCTCGTCAGTTAGATTCTTATGTATTTTCGCCTTTCTTTGTGTCCCCAGTGATTAGCACAGTGCTTGGCACACAGTAGGGGCTTAATAAATGCTGGTTAACTGCAGCTTATTGTTTTATTCAGATATCAGGAGAACTAAGGGACAGCTAGGTAGTGTGGTGGATAGAACACCGGTCCTGGAGTTAGGAAGACCTGAGTTCAGATCCAATCTCAGACATTTACTAGTTGTGTGTCCCTGTTTGTCTTGATTTCATCATATGTAAAATGAGCTGGAGAAGGAAATGACAAATCACACCAATATCTTTGCCAGGAAAACCCCAAATGGGGTCAGGAAGAGTTGGACACAATGACAACAAAGAGAACTAAGAGTTAAGCCCCAGGGTTACAGGGGCTAGTAGTGTGTGTTTGAGACAAGAATTGAATAACTTTTCCTAGGCTGGAGGCCAGCTCTCCATGCACTGCACCACACTGTCCTCTTGCCTGATGAAGAGCAGGATAAATTAGTGTTGAATTAAATTGGATTTTGAGTGAATCTGAATGGCTAACTCCTTTTCAAATACAATCTCTACCCTGCCCCCCCATACCCCACCTCTACCCCCACCACCTTCTCCTCAACCTTTCATCACATTAACTTTGAACTAACTTTTGGAAAGTTTACAAAAATAAATTCAAGTTTTGGAAACAGCAGGGATTTCCCTCCATCTTGAGTGTGGGGGGGGGCAGTATTTTTCTTTCTAGAGGTGGAGAAAAACTCCATTTTCCAGGGACTCAGAAGAGCCTATGCTCTGGGCTCTCCAGAGGGCCCCATCCCACAGTCTTCCTTTGGCCAGGGCTCCTGAGTGCCTTTGCCCTTTAAGCTGCTCTGAAATTGAAATTAGCCATGATCTGGTGGCAGAGATGCTGGCTAAGTGCACAATCATGATCAAAGAAATGCGATTCTCAATACAACATCATGCTTTGCATAGTTTTCCCTCTTGCAAAGGAAAAAAAATAAAAAAAAATAAAGGCAGTATGATGTAGTGGAGAGTTTTGGACTTGGGGTCAGGAAGATTCCAATTGTTACTAGCTGTGGACCAAGTCACTTCTCTGACCCCCGGTGGCAATCTCAAATTATAGGTCATAGATGGGTTTTGGTCTAAGTCTACCAGGATGGATCATCTCAGGATCTTGATGTAAATGCCAAACCCTACAGAAGTGGAAAGATAGAGGAAGAGTAAATGAATCAGATAACCATCTAAAGCAGGAACTCTGACTCTTTCCCAGGGAAGGGCTCTTGATATGAGTTCTAGTTTTTCTACTTATTACCTATGTGACCTTGGACAAGTCATTCAAACTCTATCCATCTTAGTTTCCTCAGCTGTGAAATGAAGGAGTTATACAAAATAATCTTTAAGGTCCCTTCTAATTCTAAATTCTTCTGATTTAATGATCCCCCTCCCTGATTACAATCAGCCCGAATCAGAGGCTTGTCCAAAAGATACCACTTAAGACTATCATTTCTCAAGAGCATTAGAAGGAAAGATGCCAAAGCCACAAAGCTAAAGACTGGGGAACTATGTCTCTGGTCCTTACATTTTAGAGATTCTTAAGAATAGTTTTCCTTGCATTAGAATGGAGAGCAGGACTGAGGGGGCAACCCTTATGTAGTGATATGAGTGAGAATGAAAAGAGAGATTTCAAACAGATGTTGGAGGTAAATGGGTCTGAGCCAAAGGACAGTGGAGCCAAAACCCACAAGAGTTTAAAAGGCTACCCATTTCTGCCTAAGGCTACATCCTGCTCCCTATGTAGTGAACCATTCAAAATGATAATAACCTACCTGTGCCTAGCATTGTGTGCTTTGCAGATTATAATGACTCACATTTCTCTGGTACTTTAAGGTTTATAAAGCACTACAAGTAACTGGGGAAAATTAAAATACTAAATAAAAAAAAATTATAAAGCACTTTTTGTAAAAATAACTCCATGAGGTAGGTGGGGTGTGGTAGAAAGAGTGTTGGATTTGAAATCAGAGGTTTGGGGTTTGAGTTCTGTCTCTGCCATTTATTAGCTGTGTGACCTAAGACAAGTCCTGTGACCTGTGTGGGCTTCAGTTTTGTCATCTGTAAAACAAGAGATCTGGACTAGGTGACTTCTGATCTCTTTGTTTTGAATTTATGACCCTCATTTTTTAGATAAGGGAATGGGCTTAGGGAGGCTGAGTGACTTGCTGTTGGTTATCCAGCTCTTAATAAATGTTTGTTGAATTTGACTTTGAATGATATGAGTTTTAAAATTCTTTAAATGGCCTCATAGGCTCTCTCTGCTGGTGCTACAATTTTCCATGCTTATGGAGATGAATTGGCATATTCCTGTCATGAAGCTTGGACAGCCCTAGAGGGTAGTCAGGTGGCCAGATTGATGACCCTGATGCTTTTAAAAATCTGCTATCAGTAAAGAAGCATTTGATGGTGGTTTACTAGACTATATACACTAAGATAGCAAAATGGACTCAGACATTTAAGTCATCTCCCATGACAAAGTCTGAATTGGCAAGTGTTTTCTGTTTATCTCCTAGTTACTAAAATAACTTGATGGACCAGAGTGACAACTCTCTCCTCCTCCTTCCACTTTCTCCAATCTCTTTGCTCTTTGCTTAATCAAGTTAAGATTAGACTTTGGATAGTCTGTCAAGGGAAGGTCTGTACCAAGGCTTGTGCTTTTGTTCTGGCTTTGACACTGAGTTATTTTGGCAAGATAACCCTCCCCCATTTCAGTTTCCCCACCTGAAAATAAGGGAATTGGACTAGAGAAATTCTAGGGTCTTGTCTAGTTCTAAGAGGCCATGATTGTTGTATCCTTCCTTCTCATTGTCTAGTGCAGAGATATGGAATTTGTGGCCTTGAGGCCGCATGTAGCCCTGTAGGTCCTCAAGTGCAGTCTTTTGACAAAATCTAAACTTCACAGAATCCAGAACCCCTCAATAAAAGTATTTGTTTTGTAACATTTGGACTTAGTCAAAAGTCAGCACTCAAGGACTTAAAGGCCACATTTGGCCTTGAGGCTCCAAGTTCCCCACCCCCTTTGAGACCATTCCCTCTAGCTTGTACTTGCACTTATAGGGTAAGATCTCCTGAGGTTAGATGACTTCTAGTCAGTCTCCTTAGAGCTCTAAAAGTAACCCTGTGGTGCTGAAGTTTCCACTACTGTAGCCCAGAAGCCCCCTCTGGTGTGCTTCACAGACATAATTAGCTTTTAGAAAGGGTATTTAATAAACAGACACCGTTAAGGATAGCTGTTAAAAAAACCAATTCCTCCAAACTAGGAGAACACTATTCGCTTACACACCCATGTTTCTGAAGGTAGTGGGCTCAAACGTAAAGGATAATGAAGCCCAAGTGCAGAGAATATGTATGACAAAGGGGTAACAAATCTCCTGGTCATTGGGAGCTTCTTTTCTAAGGTGATTTTCCCTACAGGTATGTGAGGTCAGTCTAGGACCTTGTCTCATTCATTCCCATTCCCACTTAGATTCAAAAGATCAAAGTAGACTGGCACACCAGCTACATAATTCTGTCTCAAAGAAGTGTTCAGATCTCCATGAATGAATCTCAATTGCATGGGCAGATAGGAACAGAAAATGTCTAAATTTTTTCTCCAAGAATTATCTATTGAGAGAACTATGTCTAATCAGAGGGCAGCTAGGTGTGGCAGTGGATAGAGTGCTGGGTTTGGAATCAGGGAGACTCATCTTCCTGACTTCAGATCAAAAACATTAGCTGTGTGACCCTGGGCAAGTCACTTAACCCTGTTTGCCTCCATTTCTTTGTCTATAAAATGGGCTGGAGAAGGAAATGGCAAACCACTCCAGTATCTTTACCAAAAAAATCCCAAATGGAATGAGAGGGGTCAGACACAACTGAACAACAAAATGTCTAATGGACTATTGTAGTTTTCTGGGGAATTAAAGCTAGAGGAGAACTTAGAGATCATTGATGTCTAGAGGTAGAAGGCACTTGAGAAGCCATTCAATTCAACCTTATCATATTACAAATAAGGAATCAGAAATCCAAAGAAATAAGTACAGACCTGAAAGTCACATCAATACATTGTGACATATTTGGGATTTGAACCAGAATCTTTTGACTCCAAATCCAGCTCTCTTTCTACTATATTAGAGTTAAGACTGTAGTAATATCCCTCCCCATTTGTTCATATCTGGTTAGACATTTCTGTGTAGAACTGTATCAGTTTTAAAGTTTCAGTTTTCCTAAAACAAAAATGGTCTCTGCCCAAAAAATCAATCACAATCTGAAGGGCAATCATTTCTGGATTTCATCAATAGAAATCTCTGTAAACACACATATGAAAAGCTGTTTGACCCACCAAAAGATCAATCAGCCAATCAGCAAACCACTTTACAAAGTTACTCAATAAAGAGAGGCATGGTGTCTAGAACAATGGACTTGTCAACACTCTGTCCTAATCCAGCTGTTTCTAGAATATTGTGCTGAGAATCGATTACCACATTTTAGGTAGGACAGTAACAATCTTGAGTGTGTTTAGAAGGGAGTGGTAGAGATAGTGAGGAGAATGGGGGCCATGTCCTTTGAGAGCTGTTCAAGGTACTAGGAATGTCTAGCATGGAGAAGTGAACTTGAGACAGTAACTCTTTTCAAGTATTTAAAATGCTGTCATATGGAAGAGAGATGCAACCTGTTCTATTTGGTCTTGGAGGGCACAACGAGGTGCAATGGGTGAACATAGTACAGAGATAGATTCAATCTTATCATGAGGATAAAGAAGTCCTAACACTCAGAGTTGTCTACAGATTGAATGGGTCAATACATGAGTTCATGGGTCCCCCCAACAGAGATTTTCAATCAGAAACTTGATAATTCCTGTGAGAAGTATGGTATGAGTGATAGTTGTTTTGAAATTATTTGGATTTGATGAACATTGAATTCCCTTCTGACACTAGTGTCTTATGATTTATTTGACATCTACATCTCCAATCTACCCATTCCACTGGGAAAAGTCTTCACATGAATGGGATAGACATCCCCTTAACTCACCAAAGTGTTTGAAGCCACTCAACCTGGTTTAGCCATCTGCTAAAACAATTTATTGGAGTGTGGCTGCTGCACACATGACTATGAAGGTGGTCAAAGCAGTCACTATGGTGTGCTTAGAGCTTGGTTGGGCAACGAAGACGTCAAGGTCATCCACCACATCCTGAACCATCAGCAGTTACCTTGACTTTTGTCCTGTCATTAGACTTTGATAACTCAGGAAGAAAGTGTGAGGTTGATGACTATACACAGCTCTGCCTCATTTCAAACTACTTCATGTGCAAGTCAAGACATCACCTGTGATTTCACTGGTCTTCTTCAGAAACAAAGGACAAATAATACCACCTCCCTAAGAGGAAATGCAGAAGTGAGAGAAACATGGCGCTTGCCTTCAAAGGTGCACTTATGATCCAATGGAGTTGATAAGAGTGAAGATTTGGAAGATCACTCCCAATCAGGAAGTGACTGCCAAGTACTGGAGGGAAATCGGAACTTGTGCTTTAGAGGTGTAACCCTGTAAATTATTCTCCCAGGATAGATTTTTGAACAGTGTTTAGCTCACCATTGTCCTGGAGATGTAACAACAACGCTAAGGACAACAGCATTAATAAACAGCACTTTGTGGCACTTTAGCAACATGATCTCAGGTGGTCCTCACAACAGCCCTGGGAGTTGTGTGCTATTGTTATCTCCATTCTATTAGTGAGGTAGAGAAAGCTTAAGGGACTTTGCCAGGGTCACACGACTAGTGAGACTTTGAGGCAAGATTTAACCTGAGATTTTTCTGACTCAAGGTTCAGTGCTCTATCTACTATTTCATTTAGCCGCATTGATTTGTATCTATTAAGCCCCTGTGATGTGCCAGGCACAACACTGGAAATAAATATATACAAAGTGAGACAGTTGTTGTCCTCAAGAAGTTGACCATTTCCTGAGAAGATGCGATATATTTACCGGTATGTAGACATAGAATGTAAATTAAATGCAAAATGATTTCAGAGAAAACCTTGGGAACTGGGGAAATCAGGAAAGGCCTATTTCTAAGAGCTACTACTTAAGCTAAACTTCATAGGGAGTTAGGAGAGCAAACATTCCAGATATGGCTTGGGGTGAGAGGAAGGAGGGATGAGGAGATGTTGGGGTGGGAGATGGAATGTCACGCATGGAGAACAGTAAGGATGCACTCATCAGAATAAAGGGATAATGTGAAATCAGTCTGGAGGAATAGGCTAGAATTTGATGTGAAGGACTTTCCAGAGGAATTTGTACTTATTCTAGAAGACACTGAAACTTTTTGAGCTGGGGAGTGGCGTGGTCAGGCCTGTGCTTTAGGAATATCAATCTGGCAGCTGTGTAGAGAATGGATTGGAGAATGAAGACACTAGAGTCAGAGACAATAATTAAGAGGTTATTGCAACAGTCAATCTGTCAATAAATGATTTCTTAACTGCTTACTATATAACAGGAACTGTGCTAAGTTCAGGCAAGAGGTGATCAGAGACTGAACTAGGTTGGTGTGCTCTAAATGACTAAGAGATATTAGAGAGATGGAGTCAACAAGACTTTGTAACTGGTTGGATTTGGGGGATGAATGAGAGTGAAGAGTTGAAGATGATTCACATTTCAATGTGTTATCCAGTAGAAATTTCACTTGTCCCCTTGTCCTTTTATCAGAGTCCACCTGAGTAGCCTCCTTTTTCGTATTTCTCTACTGGTCTCATATACATATACATACGTACACACACACACACAAACATATATATGGGTATATATACACACATATGTATGTGTGTACGTGTATTTATGTGTATATATGTGTGTGTGTATGTGTATGTATATATACAACAGCCAGAAAATCTCTGCCGACTTCCTGCTTCAGCAGCCATCATGTCCCAAATTCACCTTCAGAGCAATGCTATCCTCTAGGGAGAAGAACTATTCCATCACTTGTGCCCCAGGGTCTTCTCCAAGGAAAGTAAGTCACCCTGGCCTCTTGACCAGTTTTCCATACCTCCCACTAGTTTTACCTGTTTCATGAAAGATCTCCCGAAGCACATTACTACATACTAGCAAATTGAACCTCGGGGGAAGTGCATCTCTAATCTCTTGCTTCTCTCAATGCACCTCTCTTTAACCACTGATAATATGCTGAGACTCACTTCTCAATGGCTAACATAGTCCCAGTTCCTGTACTCACCTTATTCCTACCTCTTCATTCATTCACCTTACCAAGTCCTGAATTACTCTCACCAGGTTCCTTCTCTTCTCTTCATGAAAAAGAAATAATGAAACTGCATTTGTTGGATTAACTCCAAATTTATCCAATCTCAACTGTGCCCTTGTGGCAGCAAGGAAAACATTCTATTCTCCCTCATCATTTTCCTATCCCACTCTCCACAGAACTGCAAACTTTCTCATATCTCCTCTAGCCTCCTATTACATCCATTTCCCCATCCCTCTCAGATAAGGAATTTGTCCAATACTTCACAGAAAAAAGAAATGAGACCATTCACAGAGAACTTCTCCTTTTCCCCTCCTCCTAAATTGGCAGTTTTTCAGACATCTTCCCCCCATTATCTCCTTTACTCTGGTGACCCTTCTCCTTGTTATAACTGACACCTCTAAATGCACTTTTGATTCCACTCTCTCTTCTCCAGCAGATTGCTGCAGCCACAATCACCCCCACTTTCTTTATTATCCTCAATCTCTCCCTATCAATCGGATCTTTCCATGCTGCCATCAAACGTTCCCATGTCTTCCCCAACCTCAAAAAATTTTGCTTGATCTATCATGCCCAGTAATTTTTTTCTTTCCCTTTGCTGCTAAAATACTTGAGAAAGCTGTCTACAATCAATATGTTCACTTCCTCTCCTCTCACTGTCTTCTAAATTCTCTGACCCCCATTATTCAACTGAAATTTCTCTCTTCAAAATTACCAATAACCTATGAATTTCCAAATCTAATGGCCTTTTCTCAGTCCTGATCATTCTCTATCTCTCTATAGTATTTAAATCTGTTTAAATAATCAGAGTTGACTTTTAGTTTGATCTCCTCACAAAGTTTTCATGATGCTCCTCTCTCCTGGTTCCTCTTCTGTCTTCCTGACTGATCCTTTTTAATTTCTTTTGCTGTTCTTCAACCACTTCATACCTGCTGTGGCTTTGTCCCCCAAGGCTCTGTCCCTGGCTCTCTTCCCTTTTCCTTCTATACTGTCTCACTTAGTGATCTCCTTAGTTCTTATGAGTTCAGTGATCATATCATTGCATCTATAAATCTGGTTCTAACCTCTCTCCTGAACTCCAGTTCTGTATTAGCAATTGCCTTTTGGATAGCTCAAATTAGATGCCCTGTAGGTATCTCAAACTCAACATGTCCAAAACAGAATTAATTATATTTCCTCCAAATCCACCCCTTTCCCAAGCTTCCTTATTATTGTGGAGGATGACACCATCCTCCCAGTCAAATAGTTAGTCAGTCAGCCAATGAACATTTATTAAGTACCTAAGTGCCAGGTATTGTGCTAGATACAATCTGAGATACAAATAAAGTCAAAAATATGGTAACTGCTCTCGCAGAACTCAGACTCTTTCTAATGGGGAAGAAAATATGCAAATAATTATGTACATACAAGATACAGGCATTGTAAATGGGAAGTAATCTCTGAGAGAAGAGTGGTGTTGTGTTTGTCCTTTGTTTTTGAAGAGGACCATGACATTAGGGAACTGATGACATGACTTAGAGTTGACTTTGATTTGAGTGAGGGAGTGCTGTGCAAGGTCACCAGCCTCACTTTCTCCTCCGGAGTCATCTGGGTCCAGTGGCCAGATATTCATCAGGATGACTGGAGATGGCTCACTGAAAGAAGATACAAGCAATGATGGGGATTGGGGAAAAACCTTGTGGAGAAAGTAGGATTTGAGCTGAGTTATGAAAAAAATCTAGAAAGACCAAGAAATGTATGTGAGGAGGGAAAGTATTCTAGGCATGAGGGAAATCCAGTGAAAAAGTCTTGTAATAGAGTATGAGGAATGAGGAGTATCAAAAAAATCAGTGTCAATGTATTTTGGTTTACATGAAGGGAGTGAAGTGTAAGAAAACTGAAAAGGGAGGAAGAGGTCAGTTTGGGAAGGTCTTTGAATTCCACAGAGGAATTTTTATATTTGATCCTGGAGGCAATGGAAAGCCACTGAGTGCATTGACTTGGGGGTGGAGAAAGGGCAAGGGGATGACACAGTCAGACCTGCATTTTAGGAGGATCAATCTGGAAGTTGAGTGAAAGTTGGACTGGAGTGGGGAAGCTTGAGGAAGGAATAGCAATAAACAAGCGATTGAAATAGTTCATGCATGTGGCGCTAAAAGCCTACACTAGGTCAGCTACTGGGGGATTAGTGCAGCAGGGATGGACACAAGAGATATGAAGGTAGAAGCAATGAGATCTGACCATCCATTGGCTATGTGAGGTGAGAGGAAGTGAGAATTCAAGTACTATTCCAAAGTTAAAAGCTTGGGCAACTGGAAAGCTTGGTGATACTCTCCCTGAATAATAGAGAGTGCAGAAGAAGAGAGATTTTAGGGGAAAGATGATGTTTCTTTGGATATGTTGAGTTTATATGTCCTACAGGACATTCAGCTCAAAATGTCCAACTCAAGCTCCTAACTTCAACTTCATTCTCCACTCCTCAACCGCACTTATCCTATACTACTTACCATTGCTATTTTTATAGTATCTTTTGTAAGTGTCTGCTTCTCTCTACTTGTAAAATCACCACCCTAGTTCAAGCCCTTTTCACCTCCCTCCTAGAAGCAAATATTTCAATAGTCTTCAATGGTCTCCCTTCCTCAAGTTTCTCCACACTCTATCCTTCCCTCACAAGCTGGACCCTTCTCACCTTTCCAATCTTCTTACACTTTATTCTCCTCCATGTGTTTTGCATTCTAGCAACGCTGACCTATGTGCAGCTCCTTGAACATGACACTTTGTTTTAGTCTCTACGCCTTTGCACTCATTGCCCCCATGTCTTGATTATTCTCATTTGTCACCCCTACTCCTCAGTTTCCCCATCTTCCTTCAAGAATTAAGTCAAATTTCACCTCTTCCAGGGGACCTTTCTCATTCCTTCCAGCTACTAGAGCTTTTCTTTTTCAGAGTGCTTTCCACAGACTCTCTATAAATCTCTATCTGTTTGTACCAGTTTTCTCCCCACTGGAATGTAAACTATTTGGGGGAAAGGGCAATATCTTTGCCATTCTTTGTATCCCTAGCACTTACTACGATACCTGGCACAGAGTAAGTACATAATAAATGCTTGCTGATTGGCTAACTCAGAAGTGGGGAACCTGTGGCCACAAAGTCACATGTGGCCCTTTAGGTCCTCAAGGGCATCCCTTTGGGGCCACATATAGTCTCGTGGCTGCAAGTTCCCCTGGGTTAACTGAATTTACTGACAGAGAGCTCACTAGACTTTCCTCCCCACACAAACACCTGCAAGGAATAGAAATAAAATCTGATATATACTTATTCTCAGAAAGGAGACAATTCCCATAGAATGGCATGTTTATGTTGTCCCAAAAAATCTATTAAGAGAAACTTTCTCAGGGACCATTTAGATACAATGACTTGGCTTAAGGGAGGGAGAAAGGCATTATGTCATCCCAGATAAAGCACTGGACCTGAGTCAAAAAGAAAGACCTGGGTTCAAGTCTTGTCTCAGGTACCTATTAGCAGCGTGAGCCTGGACAATGAAGGTTACCTCTCCCTGAACCTCAATTTATTTGTTAGCAAAATATTGCTATAATCAGCCTTGCCTCAGATGGTCATTGAGAAGGTTAAATAGGATAATATGTAGAAAGCAATTTGCAAACATTAATGCACTAGGTAAATGTTGATTATAATAACAATTAATAATATTAATATTTTTCTGATGGAAAAGTTAAGTAACTTCCCAGGCAATCAGGAAAATTATTTGAGGGCAATAAGTGACTTTTTATGAACCCAATTTCACAAATGTAAAGACCTGTTCTATCAGTCTATAGGGATTACCCTGGCTAAGCCATATAACATAACCGAGTCCCACATCTTGGAACATAGTAGGCACTCAGTAAATCAAAGCTTCTTAATGTATTTTTGTGTTGAGATCCCTTTGGCAATCTGGTGAAGCCTATCGATCTCTCTCCAGAATAATGTTTTTAAATGCATGAAATAAAATACATAGGATTACAAATGAAGCCAATTATATCAAAGCATAGCTATTTAGGTATATACATAAGCATCTATGTACATGTATGTATTTTGTTGTTCAGTTGCTTTTCAGTCATTTCCAACTCTTTACAACCCCATTTAGGTTTTTTTGGCAAAGACAGTGGAGCAGTTTACCACTTCCTCCTCTAGCTCATTTTACAGATGAGGAAACTGAGACAAGTAGGGTTAAGAGCCTTGCCTAAGATCACAAGTGTCTGAGGCCAGATTTGAACTCCAGAAGAGCAGTCCTCCTGACTCCAGGCCCAGCACTCTATACACTGTACCACTTAACTGTCCTTGTATGTATATATGCAGATAGAGAGATAGATGCCTGTATATGTATATAGATACACATCTATATCTACATATATATGCATACATCTGCATCTCTCTCTCTCCCTCTCTCTCTCTCTCTGTCTCTCAAGTTCACAAACTTAAGATCCTGCCCCTACAATAAAAGATTTACTTTTAAAATATTTTCACTACCTAAAAAGTCTGCTCAGAAATATGAGCATTTGCTTTTGGAAATAATTTTTCCTCTACTATGTAAACCAAGGAAAAAACTCTTTTGACCTAAACATCTGAGTAAATGGGTCTATGTGAACCCAGTGAGCAGGCCACCCAGTTAGCTGTTGGTGGTACTGTAATGCTGAGTAAGGTTGAGTAGACAAGCCCTATCACTGTGGTATGGGAAGGGTGGAGTCTAGGGAGACATGAGATCAAATGTGGAGATGCATCTCTCTCTGCTCACCATGTACCTCAGGCTGACAACTACATATTTATCACATGGTTCATTAGACTAACAAAAAGATGTGAGTACCTATCAAAGCAATGAATGCAGGAAATGATAATATCGCCATCATCATCATTAGGCAGAGAGAGTCAGGAGCATGGGGCCATGCTACAAAGGCACGGAGACTGCTGGGGAAAGCCTGCCTGGCCCTGAGCATGAGATCCTGCAGACTGTCTGTGCCCATGTCATACGGAAACCTGGCAAACACTAGCCGTCCTATTTTCGTCTGTAGCAAGCTCTGCTTGGGAGCCGTTTGGAAATTTGCATTTATCAGAAAATTGCTTACTTACTCTAATCAGTTATTCTTAAGGTTTTATTTTAGCTAGATAATGAATAAGACTAAATTGATGTCAGGCTTGAAGTAATTTTAACCAATACCTTCAAAAGTCTATAATATCAAATATTGGAAAATTATATGTAGGGTAATCTAAGTAATGAGATGTTAAAATTCCTTGGAACCTAGAAACTCTTCTATTCATTTTGTTCCCCTCTCTCTTTCAACCTCACGGTGGGAGGCTCCATCGCTGACATCTTTATATATGATGTTCTCATTTCAAAATGCCACTGAACCTTCAAATGAACACTTGCGTATGATCTTTGAATACAAAAATACTTAAATCAAGATTTTTACACTTTGGTGCACTCAGCCAGAAGAGGCAGAGAAAGAAGAGAGAGATTTAGCTCAGGTCTCCTTCCCAAGGAAGGCAGGAAGAGACCTTGTATAGGAAAGGAGAGGATCGTTGGTAAAGGAGAAGCAAAGCCCCACAGAGGTAAAATTCAAATCATGTATTTGCTTACTGGAAACTTGAAAGACTTGGAAAGGAAGAAAACAAAGGTTTATACTGTCTGAAGTTCACACTGAAGCCAAATTCAGGTCCTTGGAGGAGTCTGGTTGTATCTGCTAAGGAGGGGGATTTTCTTCATCCTATTCTGAGGAAGTATGTGAAAGAGATGCACTAGACAGAAAGAGATAAAACACAAAGGAAATATGTTTTGTTGTTCTTGTTTAGTAGTTTCAGTTATGTCTGACTCTTCGTGACCCCATTTGGGGTTTTCTTGGCAAAGATACTGAAGTAGTTTTTGGTTTTCTTCTCCAGCTCATTTTTTACAGATAAGGAAAATGAGGCAAACAGAATTAAGCAACTTGTCCAAGGTCACATAAATAGTAAGTGTCCAAGGCCAAATTTGAACTCAGGAAGATCTTCCTGACTCTAGGCCTGTAACTCTGTGCCACATTTTATCCTTAAAGCTTTAAAACATATTGGGATTCCAACATGCAAGAATATCTGAATTCAAGCCTTTGGCTTTGGGGACCCTGGCAACACAAAAGACCTTGAGAAGTTTATTCACACTTGACTCTTCTTAGAATGGGAACAGAAGGTACTGGAGCTTTTCTGTGGAGTGAATTTCCACTTCATTTTACAGAAGAAGAAACTGAGGGATAGAAAAGAGGAGTGATAGGTTAAATTCTCATTGACACTTAGTAGTCTTATCCAATGTGTGCTATCACAGGTAGCATAGGAAAGTGAATTGATTGTTGGGCATGGAGTCAGGACAAACTAGGTTTAAATCCTACCCATAGGCAACTCACTTATCCAAAGATTTACTGTCTTTCCTAAGTCATAGGTAGATTATAAACTATGTTGGTTGTTCTATATCAACAAAATCATGACTCCATGACACATGTACTATATAACATCTTCTAGGTCATGTAATAAGATGTATGCTTGATATATGTCTGAGTTACAGATGTGACTCTTGCTTGCCAGTGATGAGGGCTACTTGGAAACATGCTACATAAACTCCTCTGGCATTTAACACCTTTCATAACCTGACTCCAACCTACCTTTTCAGGCTCCTCATACATCATTCCCCTTCCTTCTCTTTACAATCTACTCCAACTGCACTTTTTGCTATTCCTTACACATGACACTCCATATCCAGTCACCATTCACTTGCATAGACTGTTCCTCAGTCCTGGAGAATACTTCCCTCCTCACATCCACCTAGAGTTCATTGACTAACTGGATATTTTAGGATACTCTGTTGGATAATTCAGGCCCTTTCTTCCTGAAACAGTGTGTGTGTGTGTGTGTGTGTGTGTGTGTGTGTGTGTGTGTGTGTGTGTGTGTGTGAGAGAGAGAGAGAGAGAGAGAGAGAGAGAGAGAGAGAGAGAAGTCATCCAGGTAACTGTCTTATTCAGGAAGGTATGGTAGCAAAAGTACTGAATGTGAAGTCAAAGGACCTGAGTTTGAGTCCCAATCCTGATAACTGTTAGTTTTGCTACCTTTGGCAAATCACTTAACCTTTCCGAGCCCATATTCTTATGTGCGAAATGGAATTAATGAATGTTTGCACTCTCTACCCAACAAGATTGGCCTGAGAATCAAATGAGCTAATCCATGAACTTCATAACTACAAAAATACAAATAAAAATCAGGTCTTTTTTGATCATACCAGAACCATGTGATTGCAATTGGAAAGCTTCTCTTTCCCTCTCACAAAAAAAAAGAGGCCAAAGTGACCCCAGAAACCTGAGTGACAATGACAAGTGATACTGAGACTGCTATTGAAATACACCTTTGGGCAGGTCCTTGACCTTACCAAAATCCAAAACTATGAGTAGCAATTTTCATTCCTGGGGAAGGAAGTAAAATATATATTGGGCAAACGGTATCACATATGCTGCTGGATTCTTCTGGAGAGGCTATAGGAAGGAGAAAAAAGAGAGAAAGGGGTTAAGCTGGTAGGCTTCAGAGCATCTCACTTGGGGCTGTAGCCACTGGGAGGAAGAAAACCTTTGACTGTATCCTGTTTTACTATCTTTTTCCTAATTTTAATTAGAAAATTTAGTTAAATTCTAATTAGCTGATTTTTGCTAATTAAATATTAAACTTAGTTGTTTGGGGGCTAATGAAGACCTTTAATTGCTATCAGTGTCCTCTAAATTTTGGAACACTGGGTCACAGCTCAGATCACCCCACCCTAGTTATGGCTCTGCCCAAATTTCTCTTTTCCTTATGTATGAGGATTCAAGAGATAATGCAGTGTTTCCTGTGACACTTAACTCCCTTGAGGTTATTTTTGTTGTGTTGTTTTTAAAGGAAAAATGTTCATAGAAGGTTATAAAACACATATAATTTACTCAAGGTAATTGCCCACATATTATTTATGTGCTGTGCTGGCAGTGAAACAGAGAAGAATTGACTTGATCAATGCATTAGTCTAATCATGGGGTTCCTGCTCTTAATTTCCTTTGTCGGTAATTTCCATACTCGGGCAGCAATGCGTAGAATTATCTCGATTTACAGATCTCGGGACCCTGGGGAAAATATCTTTGGAGCCGTTTCTATCTCCTGGGGAATGTGATATTTATTCAATACTGAATCCAAAACTCCTGAATTATAGTTTCAACAGCCTCAAACCACTTCTTGAAAATTTGGTGGGCCAATGTATTCTTTTGCTTTGATTTTTTTTTAAATTAATAAATTCTGAGGTTAAGAACCAGTCTCTGAAATACTTCTGAGACTTATTTCCTGTTGACATGAATCTTCTGCTTTGTAGACTCTGTGTTTTCTAAAAACAAAGGCTTTGTTTTTATTTTTGAATGCGTTGTACCCTTTTGCCTTACTATAGAATATTGTGTTTCAAACCCCAGGCAAAGTAAAGCTCATGAGGGATTGTGGGATGAATTTGTAATTTACATCTACCTGCTTTGCAAGTGAGTCCCAATTTACCTTCTGAATGTTCTGACCAGGTGTTCCTCCTCTCTAGCAGATTAATAGGATCACAGGACCATATCTTTAGAACCGGGAGGGACTTTTGAGATCATATAGTACAGTGTTTTCATCCTACAATTTAGGAAACTGAGGCCTGGAGAGGAAAAATGACTTTCTCAAAATCACGTAGGTGGTAAGAAGCTGAGTCAGGTTGTGAAGTCTGATTCTAAATCCAATGCTTAGAGGGAGGAAAATGAATGTGATTCAAATGCTCTTCTCTATGTAATAATAATACATAAATGAAAATAGCTGACATTTAAATAGCACTTTAGGGTTTTTACGAAGTGCTTTAAATACATTATCCTGTTCAGTTATCACATTGGTATGCCCCATGGAGAAATGGCTCTTTGGAAGCTTTTGGTTATCCTTTGCATTGAATATCTGAAAAAAAAAATCAAATCTTCTTTCCAAGTGACAATACAATAGGGTTGGAGCCAGAAAGCACCAGGGTTCAGCTGTACATGTGACATCTACTAGTTATTGACCCTGGTTAAGGTACTACACATCTCCAGATCTCCATTTTCTCATCTATAATTTAGACAAAATTGTAGTACCTTCCTCACTGGGTCATTGTAAGGATGAAATGAAATAATGTATGAAAAATAGGATACAAATCTTAAATGACTGCAGGTCTGTGTTTATTCTTCTCCTTATCTTCATCATCTGCATCATTCTTAGTCCAAGGGGAAACAGCCACAGATGTCAAGAACACTCTTCTTTCTTTGAGGCTGAATAATTTCCCAGAATGGGAAGCATGCTTTGACTAGACTACAGGCCCAGGATACAGAGGCAAAACTTTATTTCTTCTTATAAAGACTGGCAGCATTCAAGATAGTGGACTCTGAATTAGAATGACATGTATTTGAATCTAGGTTGTGACACTTTGTTCACTGCACGTGATATTCTATCTCTCAAATTCAAGAATTTTCACTGGCTATTTCCCTCTTCAACTCCAACTCTTAATTTACCTGGCTTCTTTTAAGTCTCAGCTACAGTCCCATCTCTTGCAAGGAATCCTTTGTAGATCTCTTCAACCTTTGTGTCTTCCCTCTGAGACTATTTCAATGTATAGTGTCTGCATCTTATTTATATATAATTACATTTTTTGCTTTCTTTGTATTTCTAGTCCTTAACATGTAGGTATAGAAAGTCCAGAGAATGATGTCTTGGATGGCAGTCAGAATGGATGGAGGAAGGGCACACAGGCAGACTATGGGACTTTTACAGATGGAAACATAAACCCTAAAAGGCTAAGATCTACAAAATCATAAGGAGTATAGGCTTCATTAACATGGAGTTTTCCACCAAATCCCGTAAGACTAGGAAAAAGGATCTTCCTTGAAAACCTGAACATGATAGATTTAGATAAAATAATAGAGTTACTTTTCATAGGTGGAAGTGAACTTATTGTACCTACTTTATTAAGTACTTACAGGGTTCAAGGTGTATTCGGTACTAGGGACAAAAAGATAAAACAAAAATAATTTCTACCTTCAAATAGCTTATATTCTACCACAAGATTTATGAACTATGGCCCTGGTCCCTTTCTGTCCCTCCCTTATCCAGGATTTACCAACAGGGACCCAGAGCCTTGAACCTATAATTTTTTGGTTATCACGGTCAATAGTCTTGAATAACTTACCGAGGGATGCCATGGGTGACAACCTCCATAGGATTTCTAGAGGATATAAATAAAGCTGTATCCAAGTGCCATGTCACTCAGGCCTCATTGGCCCACAACTCAGGACTCCTTTTCACCTTACTTAAGGCTCGACTTCTTTCCCTCTCCCTTTTCCCCCACCCAATAAACATGATAGTTTACTGGGCCCTATTGACTATAACCTTAGAGTCTGTCTGATTCCCTTTCAGAGACCCCTAACTTATGAAACTTATTCCCTGAGGAGATGGCTTGGGCCCAAAATTAATAAAAATAATAGAATTGGCAGAAGATTTGAAAAATTTGCAGATTCTATAAACAAAATGATTTACCAAGGTAAATTAGGATGTCTGTTTATTGAATAAGTGTTTCAGGGAGGCCTCTCATCTTTTAGGATGATATTAACAAGGCTGACTATGTCCTTTCATGCCTTCCCTATTGCTTTGAACAGAGACAGACAGGCTCCTGTACCTGAGAGACTCTGGATCTGTACTCTAAAAGACGACTTACAGAATAGTTACCCTGGAACCGGCTGAAAATATCTTCTTTTGCTCCAAAATCTGTCTAAGGTACTTCACTTACATGTCATTGCAACTCTTCTGGAAGTAAGTTCCTCAAGTTTCCTCACACAGAAAGGTTTTATCAGCCAAGAAAGCTGATATCGTCTTTGTGTATGCCAGATCCCCATATACATTATACTGATTTCTTCCTGTTGGAATCCCACTGGTGTCAACTGCCACCCCTTAAAAGCTGCAATGGTAGCTGCTCTGGTAATGAGCCTCACTGTCCTTGTCTAGAAGGCTCCTTGGATAATGAATACACAGTCTTTCTGGCCCATATTGGATGTTTTTTTTCCAGATTGTTAGGATCTCTTGGAGCTTTTGCCCTGCTGATCTAACCTTTAACAACCAAGAGTTTGCCACCTCCCATTACCTTGTGAGCTCCTTTTGGGTAGGGATTATCTTTTACTTCTTTTTGGATCTTCAGTACTTAGCACAGTACATGGTGTATAGTAGTGGAAGTCTACCATGGAGAGAGGTGTCAGGAGGAATATGAGACCTGGTTTTTGTTTTGTTTTTGTTCTGTCTGTGAAGAAGAAGGGATTAGTTAGACTTGGTCTGCTTCACTACAGAAGGCAGATTTCAGCAAAGAGCCTTGAGCAAAACAGAAAATTATTAGGAAATATTTTCTAGCAATCAGAGCTATCCCAAAGCAAGATGGCCCATCTCTAAAGGTGGTAGAATCCTCCTTCTTGGGTATCTTCAGGCCAAGACAAGATGAGCACTTAAATCAATTATAGTGGAGATTCATTTTGTGTATAGCTTGAACCAGATGGATGTTGAGGTCACTCCTAGTTTTCAAATTCTGTGACTTTGTCAAGATAGACATACTAGTAGAATTCAGGAGACCTACTTTTTCAAAATGCAAGTAACCAGAATTCTCAAATAGCTTGGTATATATGTACTGTTCTATTACAATAAATAAGATTCATAATAGTAACCCTGAGACTCTGTAAGTGATTGAAGAAGAGTCTTCTGAATCTTCAAGGAGAGTATTTTTGTGTTCATTATATGACATCAGTTTTTTTTCTATGACCTTCCTGGATAGATAGGCCTTTATCAAAATTAAATCCACCTTTTTTCCTTATCAAATTTAGTGGTAGCCATCAACTAAGGCATATAGTTCCTGATAGAATAGACAAGGAGGCCTTCTTTTAAGATTTGGTTGGATGATTTATGTTCTCTAAGATGTAGGAAAAATAGGTGACAAAGGGTAGAATGCCTGACAGAAAAGGTTCCCATAATGAACATTGGGGATCCTTTCAGAGCTGTGGTTTGTCTAAAATAGAGCTCATCTCCCAAATAACCAAAAGGCCAGAGAAGATAGGGACAGTCTCAGGAAAGCCCTGTCACTTTAATTAAACCTGGGGAATTTTTTAGGTTTTTTGGATCTTTTTGTTTTGTTTTGTTTTTGTCATTTGCCACAGCCTTTGTGATTTGTCATACCCTTCTTGATGCACAAAAAACAAATAGCTCCACTTTGACTGACTGTGTGTAGTTTAATGAATGCGGATGAAGACTATATAAATAATTCACATCACTCAAGAGATGGTGAGCTGAACAAGTCCCTTCTGGTTAAATTTATTTAAAGATAAGGTGAAGTTAAGTGAGTGATGGCACAGTTACAGAGGTCAGGGTCCAAGGGGGATTGGGACACTCTAAGTTACATGACCAGAGTGATTTGTGCAGAATTATGTCAACTTACAGATCTTGGCACCTTGGGGGCAAGGGAAATGTCTAATCTCTAAGAGAAGTGATACAAGATGAGTATTTTACCAAGTATAGTCAGGATTTCCAAAATACTCTTTTGTCACAAGATACAGCTTGCCCCAGCTTTAAAACCAAAACAAAAGAGTAAAGAGTTTTTAAAGGCAAAGCATAAAATTGCATCTTATTTTGTTGCACTATCCCAATGAGACAATCTCAATCTCACCAGAATTTTTTGACTTCAGAGTGCAGAAATCTTATCTGAAGTCTGGTGTGCTTTAGAGAAGACTCAAGTGACTTTAATTGTTACAGAAGGACTTTCCTTGACTAGACAACTAAATTCTCTTCTGACTTGGTCTGAAAATAAAAGCAGGACCTTGGAGAGACCACAGAGTAAACTACAGACTTGGGCATGCCCTGCACAAGCAACAGGAAGGAGGCACCTGCAGGAATGTGGCTCCTTGCTCCTTTGCCAGATCTCCCACAGTACCCCAAACACGCTTGCCAGCAAAGACTTTTAGAACTTTGGAGTAAGGAAATTGTATCTCCAGCTGACAATAAAATTTATGAAGCACAAAATGTCCCCGTTAATACTTTCTGAACGTCTTTGTTTTTGAATGATCAAGATGCTGAGAATATTCCAATTCAGTAACCCTGCCTCCAACAACAAGCAAACAGTTAGCAGCAATGACAAATAGAGAGAGGGTATGCAATAATCCTTGCTGCATTGAACTTTACATTTAAACACTTATTTTATGTTTAATTAATTCCCCCAAAGTGGAGATTTTTCAGCTTTCCTTCCTTCCTTCCTTCCTTCCTTCCTTCCTTCCTTCTTTCCTTCCTTCCTTCCTTCCTTCCTTCCTTCCTTCCTTCCTTCCTTCCTTCCTTCCTTCCTTCCTTCCTTCCTTCCTTCCTTCCTTCCTTCTTTCCTTTCTTCCTTCCTTTCCTTCTTTTTTCTTTCTTTTTTTAAAGAAAAAAGGAGAAAGGAAGAAAGCAGGAGAGAGAAAGGATGGTAGGAAAGAAGGAAGGAAGGAAAGAAGGATAAAGAGAAGCATTTATGTTTTTACTGTTGTTTTCTTAAATATAATGTGACAAAGTAAAAGAGCCTTATGGATGTGTGATTCTTTGTGTGATGGAAGTAGGATGCACCTATGAGTCTCACATCATCAAAGAAACAGACGTGTATCTATAATTTATGCTTTGCTTTAAGCTTCCGCTGATCCGATGTGGCTTTTTAAGACAACACAGCCAGCCCTGGCATTGCCTGTCAATCATCAGGGCATGCTCAAATTGTAGACCATTAGTAGGAGAGACAGCAGAGTTTCTTTAATGACGCTTTTATATGTGGTGTGTTGGCAGTGAAACAGAGAAGAATTGACTTGATCAATGCATTAGTCTAATCATGGGGTTCCTGCTCTTAATTTCTTTTGTCGGTAATTTCCATACCCAGGCAGCTCTTGGTAGGCTTGCAAAGGCGTGCTACTGATTGTATGTATGTGTTCCACTAGAAGGCAAGGCCGGCTCACTTCCAGCCTGGTAGGGCACCAGGGCTGGGGATAGGAAGCCCAGCAGGGTGAAATCTTTTCTAA
>JAJHZJ010000198.1:6622955-6670455 GCA_023548195.1 Bettongia penicillata ogilbyi | reverse complement strand
GCTGGTCATAGTAGAAACTCAATAAAGATGAGCTTAATTATATAGAAAAAATGAAAGCAAACTGGTATCCTCCTGGCCTCTGGAAAAACAAAGATTTTGTAGAGAGGAATAATGAGATAATATCATATGAGAAGATATATTTTATTCTGATGGAGGGAATTCTAGCCCTAGGATTTACTATTCTTTCCTGGACTTCATAGTCATCAGCCTTTTGAAATGTATTTTGAAATTCAGAGTGATGGCCAACTCTTTATCATCTAGTGGGAGAGAAGGAAAATTTCCAAACCTTGTTTCTGCCAAGGGTTTCAATCTCTTTCCACCAAATGCTTTCCCAGAACTGCATAAAACCCTTCCTGATCCCCTAGCCAAAGGGCTTTCCTCCTCCTCCTCTCTGTTCTCATGTCACTTCCCTCAGGGACATCACATCCCACCCTTTGTCTTTTTTGCCTGAAGATCATTTCTATCTATAAGGAATCCTATCCCTAAGTCTTTTTCCCTAAGGAAATGGGTGGCTACTTGAAGGCAAGAATCATGTCTTAACATCCTGGTCTGTTTCACTGCATTCAACAAAGTACCTTGTTAGGAGGTACAAAATAAATAACAAATGACTGACTGTTGAATGATAGAGTATTTGAATGAATGAACCTCCTAAAGTAGCATTGCTGATTAACTTGAATTTCATTCTTCCTTGTCTTGGGATGACGTGAAACGAGTTTAAACAGCAGGGAAGAAGGCCTGGAAAATCCACAAAGTCAGGCTTGCAAGAAAGTGTAACAGCTTGAGCTGATGAGATGGCTAGGAAACAATGTTGATTTGATTTTCCTAATTGTGTGTATATTTTGTGAGGGAAGTCTAGACTGACAAGAAGATTTTGTGGGCTGGTAATTTAATGGGACTTAATTTCAAGGCTACAGTAAACCAAAATGTTTCTCAGATTGAATTCCATATAAATTCTATGCTGGTTTTAGGAACTCTGGCTCATCAAGGTGCCTAAGAGTTATAGTATTCCCCCTTTTGTGTATATATGTATGCGCTCGTCAGGAGGCCTCAAGCTATGATGACCCAATAGCTCTTGACAGTGCTTTCCGATGCCTAGTCCTAATGGAAATACTGAACTTTGCTTTTCCATTCTGGGACGTTTGGGAGCAAACCAAAATAACTGTCTAGGACACTTTAAAAGCTGGTATTTTTTTAAACTTCTTCCTCCCATATTTATAGTTTGTGAAAGGGGGACCAAAGAGACCATCTCTCCTGTCACAAATGTTTCAAAGATAACCATGATTCCTTTTCCAACTTACTAGAAACTATGAAACTAAGCCTGGTTACATCTGTTTCCAATGGTGTGATTTTAATGTTGATTCCAAAGTTTAAAAAAAAATGTAAGTTGGATCCAGAGGGTCAGAGATCAGATTTCAGTTCTGCTACTTACTACCTACATGACCTTGGACAAATCACTTAAGCTCTTTAGGCTTCAGCTTCCACACCTGTAAAATGAGAAGGTATAGACTAGATGATTTCTTACAGCTTCATGTGTTTTCCTGGTTTAGCTAACCCCTGGGGGCAACCATTTTCATAGGCAGATAAGCTTTATTAGCCTAAAATTGCATTAAGACTTTTGGAACACCCAATACTGTCTTTGTTTTTATCTCAGTGTAGATCTTTAAATAGATCATTCAGTTCAGTTTAATTCAATTTAACAAGTATTTATTATATATCTACCATTACATGTGTAAGGCATTGTGCTCACTGCTGGGGATACAAAGACAAAAAATGAAACAGTCCTTAACCTCAAAGAGCTTATATTCTGACAAGGGCCTTATATTTCAACTGTTGATTTAAATTATACTATTTTGGGTTTAGTTTTTCTCTAGCATTTTTGTTTTGCTATCCATCTATCTCTCTATAATTTTCACTTCCCCACTATCCTACCCAGGAAACTATTCTTTTTAACAAACAAAAATAATAATAATATAAACAAAATAGTTTAACAAGACCAAACAATGTATTGTCTGTATCTTTTCTATCTTTAGTATCCCATCTCAGCAAAGAAGGGAGGAACATTTTTTACCTCTGTCCTTCTTTGGGCTGAATTGCCTTTTTGTAAGCCTTCAAAATTTTCTATTTTAAAATAACTATTGATAGCTTTTATCTTTTATATCACCTACGTTTCTCAGCCTTCCCTTTCCCAGAGAGTCATCCCTTATAATGACAAATAAAAAAATGGAAAAAAATCAGTAAAACAAACTAATGGGGGAGGAGGAGGATCCATGTACGTGCTCATGTGCGTGCACACAAACACACATACACAGCCCCCAGCATAGGACTGAACATATAATAGACACAAAAATAAAAGTTACCCAAGTAAACCAATGAATGACTGAACAAATGAATAAGTGAACCACTCAGAAGTAGTCATGCTGATGAGTTTAAGTTTCATTCCTTGCCCTCAGATGACATGAAATTGCTTAAAGCAGCCTGGAAAAAGGCCTGGCAAAATTTAAAGAGGGAGTGATAAAGACTTGAATAATCAGCAGTAATGTGTAATGAATATACCCACCCTCAGTCCCCCATGACATCTAAAATGATACTTTCCATTTAGTGGGTACAAAATAAATCCTTACTAAATAAATGAATGAAAAAGTCTGATATTATATAAGGCATTTCACATCTAAGGTCTCTTCCATCTAGAGACAAGGTGAGGTGCATTCTCATATTTCTTCTTTGGTGCTAAGCTTGGTCATTCTAATTTCACAACCTTCACTTTTGATGGTTTTGTTCTTACTCATTTACATTATCATGGTCATTTTGTACATTGTTTCTTTCTGGCTCTGCTTACTTCACTTCATATCTGTTCACATATTTCTTCCTATGTTTCTATGGAGTTATCACTTCCTATCATATTCAGGTACCACAATTGATTTTCTTTAGCCCTAGTTAGAGGACATTTTTTCCATTATGAAGGCGCATATATGCAAAAGGGACCAATTTCCACATATCACTGCAATGCTGTGTTGTTGAATTGGCAGCTGAACAGCCTTCCATAGTACCTGGAGCATGACAGCCTTTACTAGTGAATAAGCCAATACAAAATAAGAAGGTAACACATTTCCTTTAAGTGTCTGTGAAGAGAGAATTTTAGGAGAATACCCAAGGACTTCAGCAAAGGAGAAACATTCATATTTTAAGGAATCGACTGGGATTACCACACAAATAGGGTTAGTTTGGGTTGGCACTGGAAATTAATTATGAAATCATATTGTTTTGAGTGTTTTCAACATCTACAGAGTTCACTGTCCCCACCAACTTGGACATATGAATTGTAGGGAAAATATGAAGTAAAGGTAGTTTGACTGATTCATTTAATATTCTCAGCATCTACCCGGTCAACTATTAGAGAAATAAAATAGTGAGTGGCTCACTGAGACCACCATCCTTTCATGGGAAGTTATCTTATTCTATTAAGATACCTAAGGAATTATCCCAAACTCAGTAAAAAATTAATGGGAAAATCAAGAAAGGCAAGAGAGCTCAAAGCATAAGTTACAGTGATTGGGATGAAGAATAACTAAGGAAGAATGTGAAACTTGGAAGGAGACTAAGAGAATTTGACAGATTTTTCTGTTGCTTTTTAGAATGTGTAAATCCTGATCTGTTGTGTTTTGTCCTCCCTATAAGTCACCCTACCCTCATTGATATGTCTGACTGTATTCTCTAGTGGGTCCATGGTTCCACAGCCATATGTGGGTGGGAGGTTTCTGCCCTGTTTCAGCCAATGTTTCTACAGTTTATTTAGCACTTTTGAAAGTCTCATGTTCTAGTGTTAATGAAAATAAGGCCAGGGTCCCTGGAGTCTACTAAATTAATGTTTTGAAAAAAAACAACAGTGAAATCTGTGTCATAATTGAAAAATGAAATTAAAAAATGAGCTTGTCCTCTGAGTCTTGCTGATGGGCTTTTGTTCTCCTAGAGACGGTTCTGAACTGTCCAAACAGAATTCTGGGGCAATGTCAATCTGTCTAGCCCCTGAACACAGGAAAGCTGACATCATGGAACACAAACTATTGAGTCAACTGCCTTCTTCAAACACAAAACTTCGAGATAGCTGATGTCACAGAAAATGGAATTTTACCACAGCCTATGTCTACTAACCACTGGCAGCATATAATGCTTGGAATCTTGGTCAAGTCGATAGCTACTTATTAAAGTCTTAATATGTTTCCAAAACAAAGGTCATCCTTAGGGGTTTAAAGATGGAGTCAGGGGGCAGGCAAATCATATTATTCTTCCCTTTTCTATTTGTCTTTAAGGGAAATAAATTTTAAAATGATTATCAAGATAAGTATTGAAAGTGAATAGATGGTTCAACTTGCTGGCTGAGTAGGGAGTGTAAAAAAGGTTAGAATGCTGGTGCCAGCCTGCTGATCCCAAACTTCTCACCCTTAATCTCTGTCTCTCTTTCTCTTCTCCCTTCTCATACCCTGTCCCATCATACACACACACACACACACACACACACACAGAGGCATATTTACAGGCACTATGATAAAGTAGATAGAGAGCTGATTTTGCAGTCACTAAGATCTGGATCGACATCTTTGACTCCTGTTGGCTGTGCAGCCCGAGGGAAGTTGCTGAACCGCTCTTCTGCATGTAATTCTTTAAGACTATTTGTTACAGAGAAGAAGCAGATCTGCATTGGTGAAAGAGTTCCACAACAATGACTTCTTATACCAATGCAATTGTAAATTGGTTTAAAAAAATCTATATCTATAGGTCAGAATATTTCAGCACCAAATTTCAGAAATCTCCTCTTTCTCTCTCTTTTGCCCTAGTTCCCTATGTTCTAACAGTTTCCCTTCCCCACACAGACCTTCACTATTGACCTTTCTTTCTCATAGCCCAGTCCTGGACCTTCAGTCCCATGACCTAACCTCTTGGAGCAAAGCCCGGTTGACTCTGTGGGAGTCTTCCCATCCTGCCTGGAGAAAGAATAATTGATCAACTTCAGAGGAATCTCTTAGTCAGTCCAAAGTATGAGCCATTGCAGAAGTTTATCCAGTCATTCTCACCCATGAATTCAATTTGATCCCTCTTAATTAGTGCCTTCCTTCTATTAATTATTTCCTATTTATCCTATATATAGCTTGTTTGTACATATTTATTTGCTTGTTGTCTTCCCCATTAGATTGTGAACTCCTCAAAGACAGATTGTCTTTTGTCTCTTTTTTGTTATTTCTAGTGCTTAGCATGGTGCTTGGCATATAATAAGTGATAATTAATTAATATTTATTATTGACTATTGACTATTATTCTACACAAAGTTAATAAGTGTCTACTTGGTGCAAGTTATTGTGCTAGAAGCTGGTGGTGGAAAAATGAAAAAAAAATCTCTTTTCTTTGTCTTAAAGTGCTTATCATTTAGTCTGGAGAGGTAAGCTATATATTGAGATAACTTGAACAAGATTAATATAGAGAATAAGTTAACAGGAGAGACACCATTACTGGAGGAGTAGAGGTGGAGAGAGTCCCAAGTCTGCTCCAGAACGAAAATTTCTGCCAAACTGCATTCCAGCTTCATTTATAGCCTGACTATAGATTTGGGTGATATTATACATTTAACAGCCCGTAGGAATGGATGTATAATTCTGGGGTGGGGCCTTTACCTCCTCTCTCTGTTAGGGGCTGTTCAATACTAGAGATCCCTGTGAAATGAAAAGTCACTTTTACTTTAGGTTCTAGGAAACCAAGTCAGGATTCAGGGAGTTCAGGGGCTTTCTATGGGATAGCTTAAGTGGTTAAAACCTCAAGCATCAGTAAGATTTTGGGGGCACCCTGCACATACACCCTTGCCATGTGGGTCTCTTCTTTTTTTTCCCCCAGAAATGCCAAGAGATTAACTAGGATTAGTCATTTCACACAGGGACCAGCAAAGCCTCCTTGCTTTTTAAATACATATCTTTCAAGGGATTGCAGCAAACCACAGTGACATCTGAAGTCATGCCAACACATTTCTCTGATTCGTCCTAAGTGTTCTCAGGAAAAAGAAATAGAAAACGCACAAGCAGATGAGTACATTAGTGTGCAAGCCGTCAAACCTTAGCGGCGTAGGACAGACATTATTTAGTGTTGCCTAGCAATGTGGCCGCTGCAGAGGGGGCTGCAGATAGTATCTCCAAAGTGCAGCCCTCCCAGAAAGATATCACTCAATAAAAAGATGTTCGATCAATATTCCCATCACTCAGGGCCAATAAAGCCCAGTTTGGTGGTCTCTGAATTCTGAGAAGCCATTGAAGAAAGAGAAGTTGTTTGGGGCCAAGAAGAACATTTAGTGCCCTCACCCACCCAAGGGGATGATAAACAGGATGGCTGATGGGTAGATCAGCTGGTTGCTAGGATCATGCATATTTTTGCTTTCTTGCTTTTGTTTTTGTGTTTTCCATTCATATACCTCTACTTTAAGGCCTATTGAAAATACCACTTTCTCCATGAAACTTTCCCTTATTTCCCCAGCTGGAAGTAACCACTCTCTCCTCTGATCTCATGGACCTTTGTATCCCTCATATCCTTCTATTTTAGTTTTTATTGTAGTTATCAGTGTATGTATCATCATTTATGCTCAATTCTTGCCTCAAGACTCAGAATTTACCACAGATTAAGGGCAGGCACCATATCTTATTTCCTTTGGCATCAGCCTCCATTTCCAGTGCAAGACCTCCTTTCACAGAGGAAGCAATAAATGAAGTTTTGTTGAATGAACAGATGCATGAATCAAAGAACTAACACATGTATAAAGTCAGCAGGACTTGGAGTTCTTTTTATTTTGGTGGGTCATATGAGTGACATTTTTTTCAAAATGAGTTAGTTCAGTAATGGATACTCTGTTGTCTGTCCATGAAAAGATGTCCTCAGTAAGTTCTATGGGGAAGTTAACTTTCCTACTCTCATAAGAATAAGAGAGCAGTTGAAAGAACAGTGCAGGGTGATACTGCTAAAACACCTGAAACTGACTTGAGATGAAAGACAAGTATGCAAACTGAAATGAGTTTTCATTCACAACATCTCACGGACAGCCCTTTGTACTTGTGAACCATCTCATCTTGGAGGAGGTAATGTGGAACCCAAAGCCCTGGATGGAGTGTGGAGGCTTGAGTCACATGTGCATTCACTTATATGATGTCTGCTAAATGGCAAGACCGTAATATGATTGGTGATGTGCATTTTTGTCATCTCACCCCTAAAGGCAAATTTACCCTTAAATTAAACTTTGTGAAATTTCTGAATCAAATCCTATTCTCTATGATTAATGATAAGCATTATTATATTATTATTTCATTTTAACTAATGTATATACAATGGAAAGAACACTGATTCTGGAGGCAGACCAGCTCCACTCAAATCTGGCCTCTAATGCTTAGTACCTTTGGGACCTTAGGCAAGTTGTCTCAGTCATGTCTAAAAGTTAGCAGGTGTACTAGCTGACTTCTGGGGTGCCCTCCAGCTGTAGGGCTATAATGTTATGATTGGAAGAGTCCATATAGTGCCTTAAAGTTTGAAAAATCCATGATATATATTTATCCCTTTGAATACATTTATGTTTATATATTTATTAGCAAACTCATTAATTTGTTCATATATTCATTTATATGAACTATTTGTGCCTGACCTATAGTAGAGCCTTATGACCTCATATTGGTCTGTTCAGCCACACTATACCTTGCCCCTGACATGATGACATCATTTTTGTCCTCTTCAAGCATGAACAACAGATAAATTTATATATAAATATCTATTTATATTTATTAATAGAAATATATTTATACACTTGAATAAATAGAAATACAACAGCACTATTCAGTAGGCATTATTGAAAGGCAGTCTAATATAGAGACTAGTTTAACAAAGTGGTATCAAGTTAAAATAGAAATAGGTCTTTGATAGTTGCATATGAACTTAGAAAACCACAAATTAACAGTATCTATGTTGTATTGTATCTTAATTTGTTTTGTTAAACATAGCCTAATTATCTTTTTTTCAATGAATATTTTTATATTTTATTGTTTTCAATTGCATTGTAACATTTATTTAAATTGTTTTTGAATTCCAAATTCCCTCCCTCCTTCCTATCCCCTAGCCTGAGAAGACAAGCAATTTGATGTAGATTGTACATGTACAGTCATGCAAAACATATTGGCCATATTGCAAAAGAAAACACAGACCAGAAAGAAAACCCCAAGAAAAATAAAGAAAACTTTTAAGAAGTATGCTTCTATCTACATTCATACTACATCAATTCTTTCTCTGGAGGTAGATAACATTTTTCATCATATATCCTTTGGAATTGTCTTGGATCATGGTGTTGCTGAGAATAGCTAAGTCATTCACAGCTGGTCATTGTACAACATTGCTGTTATTATGTACAATATTCTCTTGGTTCTGCTCACTTCATTTTGCATCAGTTCATGTAAGTCTTTCCAAGTTTTTCTGAAATCATCTCCCACATCATTTCTTATCACACAATAGTATTCCATCACAATCATATGCCACAATTTATTCAGCCATTCCCTAATTGACAGGCATCCCCTCAATTTCCAACTATTTGTCACCACTGAATGAGCTGCTACAAATATATTGTTTTGTACTCATTGGTCCTTTTCCCTTTTCTTTGACTTTCTTGAGATACAGACCTAGTAGTGATATTGCTGGGTTAAAGGGTAGAGAATTTTATAACCCTTTGGGCACTGTTCCAAAATGTTCTCTAGAATGGTTGAATAAATTCAAAACTCTAACAGTGCAGTAGTGTTTCGATTTTTCTATATCCCCTTCAACATTTGTCATTTTCCTTTTCTGTCATGATAGCCAGTCTGATAGATGTGAGATAGTACCTCAGAGTTTTTTAAATTTGCATTTCTCTAATCAATAGTGATTCAGAGCATTTTTTTTTCATTTGACTATAGATAACTTGTATTTCTTTCTCTGAAAACTGCCTGTTCATATCCTTTGATCATTTATCAACTGGGGAAAGACATTTTTTGTAAATTTGGCCCAGTTCTCTATATATTTGCAAAATGAGACCTTTATTAGAGAGACTTTCTATAAAACAAATTCTCCCTTTTCCTTCTTTCCCTCTAATCTTGGCTGCACTGGTTTTGTTTGTGCAAAACCATTTTAATTTAATGTAATCAAAATTATCCTTATTATATCTTATAATACTCTCTGTATCTTATTTTGTCATAAATTCTTCCATAATCCATATATCTGACACATAAAATATTCCATGCTCCCCTAATTTGCTTATGATATCACTCTTTTAGGTTTAACTTATATACTCGTTTTGATGTTGTCTTGGTATATGGTGTGAGATGTTGTTCTATACCTACTTTCTGACAAACCACTTTTCAGTTTTAGTAGTTTTTGTCAAATAGTGAGTTCTTTTCTCCAAAACTTGGATCTTTGGGTTCATAAAACACTAAATTACTATGGTCATTTACTATTATGTACTATGTACCTATTCTATTCCACTGATCTACCACTCTAAACTCTTCCAACTTTGGATCTATGGCCCTATGATTCCTTTTTTGAATGAGAAAGGTAAAGGTTGGAGAGGTTAAGTAATTTGCCTTGAGGTTGTTGTTTTGTTTTTCAGGTATTTCAGTGACATCATTTGGAGTTATCTTGACCAAGATACTGGAGTGATTTGCCATTTCCTTCTCTAGCTCATTTTATAGATGAGGAAACTGAGGCAAACAGGATTAAGTGACTTGCCCAGGGTCACACAGCTGGTAAAGGTTTGAGGCCAGATTTAAACCCAGGAAGATTAGTTCTCTTAATTCCAGAACTAGCACTCTACTGTGCCACCTAGTTGCCCCCCAGATGTGAACCTAAATCTAACTTAAAAAACACAGTAGTCGAGAAAGGTGGTAGGGGAGGAGCCAAGATGACAGAGTAGAAAGATTCACATACGCTAGCTCTGAACTCACAGTCCATAAATTACCTATAAAAGAACTCCCAACGGGTTCTGGAGTAGTGGAAGCCACACAGCAATGGAGTGGAGGAGATTTCTGTTCCAGAGAGCCCTGAAGAATCGACACCAAAGGTCCGTCATGCACCGGACCCAGAGCAGAGTCCAGCCCTGCCTTGGCCACATGGCCCCAAGAGGAGCAGATCTGAGCAGGCTTCAGGAACGGAATCTCCAGCAGCCGTGAAGGTCCCTCAACCCACAGGTGCTACAGGTCAGTGAGAGAGCCTTCTGGGCTGGCTTAGAGGGGAGCGGGGAGTCTCCATAACTCAGGCCCCCTCAGGAGGCAGCAGCAGACCTGGGCTCCCCAAGCAGGTAGGACCTGGGATCCATTATCAAAGGTCTCTGCATAAACCCCCTGAGGTCACTGAGCCTGGGAGGGGGCCCTGCCCCCACCTGAGAACCTGAACTTAATCCCACTGAATAGCAGTCCTGCCCCCGCCAAAAGCCCTGAGGCTGGGAAGCAGCATTTGAATTTCAGACCCCAAGCACTAGTGAGGCAGGGGTAGAGAGGAACCTCAGAAGTCAAGTAACTGGCTGGGAAAATGCCCAGAAAAGTGAAAAAAGTAAGACCATAGAAGGTTACTTTCTTGGTGAACAGATGTTTCCTCCTTTCCTTTCTGATGAGGAAGAACAATGCTTACCATCAGGGAAAGACATAGAAGTCAAGGCCTCTGTATCCCAAACATCCAAAGTAGATATCCAATGGGCTCAGGCCATGGAAGAGCTCAAAAAGAATTTTGAAAATCGTTAGACAGGTGGAGAAAAAACTGGGAAGAGAAATGAGAGAGATGCAAGAAAAGCATGAAAAACGGGTCAATACCTTGCTAAAGGAGACCCAAAAAAATGCTGAAGAAAATAACACCTTGAAAAATAGGCTAATTCAATTGGCAAAAGAGGTTCAATAAGCCAATGAGGAGAAGAATGCTTTCAAAAGCAGAATTAGCCAAATGAAAAAAGAGGTTCAAAAGCTCACTGAAGAAAATAGTTCTCTCAAGATTAGAATGGAACAGATGGAGGCTAATGACTTTCTGAGAAACCAAGAAATCACCAAACAAAACCAAAAGAATGAAAAAAATGGAAGGGAATGTGAACTATCTCATGGGAAAAACAACTGACCTGGAAAATAGATCCAGGAGAGACAATTTAAAAATTATGGGACTACCTGAAAGCCATGATCAAAAAAAGAGCCTAGACATCATCTTCCATGAAATTATCAAGGAAAACTGCCCTGATATTCTAGAACCAGAGGGCAAAATAAGCATTCAGGGAATCCACCGATCACCACCTGAAAGAGATCCAAAAAGAGAAACTCCTAGGAACATTGTGGCCAAATTCCAGAATTCCCAGGTCAAGGAGAAAATCTTGCAAGCAGCTAGAAAGAAACAATTCCAGTACTGTGGAAATACAATCAGGATAACACAAGATCTAGTAGCTTCTACATTAAGGGATCGAAGGGCATGGAATAAGATATTCCAGAAGTCAAAGGAATTAGGACTCAAACCAAGAATCACCTACCCAGCAAAACTGAGTATAATACTTCAGGGGAAAATATGGTCCTTCTATGAAATCGAGGACTTTCAAGCATACTTGATGAAAAGACCAGAGCTGAAAAGAAAATTTGACTTTCAAACACAACAATGAGAAGAAGCATGAAAAGTAAACAGCAAAGAGAAGTCATAAGGGACTTACCAAAGTTGAACTGTTTACATTCCTACATGGAAAGACAGTATTTGTAACTCTTGAAGCTTTTCAGTAGTTGGTGAGATTACACACACACACACACACACACACACACACTCACAAACACAAACACACGTGCACACACATACAGAGACAGAAAGCACAGATTGAATTGAATAGGATGGGATCATATCTTTAAAAAATTAAGGTAAACAGTGAGAGAGAAATATGTTGGGAGGAGAGAGGGTGAAATGGAATGGGGCAAATTATCTCTCATAGAAGAGGCAAGCAGGAGACTTTTTAGTGGAGGGAAAAAGAGGAGAGCTGAGAGAAAAACATGAAGTTTACTCTCATCACATTCATCTAAAGGAATGAATAAATTGCACACTCATTTTGGTATGAAAACCTATCTTATAAAACAGGAAAGTGGGGGAGAAGGAGATAAGCAGGGTGGGGGGGGGGATGATGGAAGGGAGGGCAGTGGGAGGAGGTAGCAATTTGAAGTCAACACTTGGGGAGGGACAGGATCAAAAGAGAGAATAGAAACAAGGGGGGCAGGATACGATGGAGGGAAATATTGTTAGTCTTACACAACATGACTATTATCGAAGTCATTTGCAAAACTACACAGATATGGCCCATATTGAATTGCCTGCCTTCCCAAAGGGAATAGGTGGGGAGGGAGGGATGGGGAGAATTTGGAACTCAAAGTTTTAGGAACAACTGTTGAGTATTGTTCTTGCTACTAGGAAATAAGAAATACAGGTAATGGGGAATAGAAAGTTATCTGGCCCTACAGCACAAAAGAGAAGATGGGGACAAGAGAAGGGAGGGATGATAGAAGAGAGGGCAGATTGGTAATAGGGGAAATTAGAATGCTTGGTGTATTGGGATGGGGGGAGGGGACAAATGGGGAGAAAATTTGGAACCCAAAATTTTGTGAAAATGAATGTAAAAAGTTTAATAAATAAATTTTTTAAAAAAATTAAATTAAATAAAAAAAAAAAAGAAAAAAAATCACAGTAGTCTGTGTGTCCTGACTAATGGTTAGCAAGTGACTTAATCTTTATGAGCTTTGGTTTCTTCTGAAAATTGGGAGGGTAGACTGTTTTCTAAGGTTCTTCTTAGTTCTAAACTCAGGAATAGTTGAATGAAGGAATGAATTCAGTAATATGCAAGACTAAAGACTACATTGTAGAAGTAGCTTTAGGAAAGATAAAGCTAAGGTCATTAATATCCAAGATTACAAATGGTATAGCTGAGGACATAAAGAAGCTGTAGAGACACCTGCTTCAGTTTTCAGGCTAGAATTCACTTGACTCTAATTTTTCCCCAGATATATGTGAAATATTTCTTCAACTGAGTGTGATTGAGAGCCAGCTCTCTTCTGTTCATCCACTAAGTGTGCTAAGCAAAGAGAACTGCCTTGAGATTTTTTTCCTCAAGATTTATTGATAGACTATTTTTTTTTACCCCAAAGTCACTTTCCAATATGACCCCTCTATAGAACCCCTTCTTGTAGCAGAAAATAGTTAACGCAAACCAACCAACAGAAAACCTGCATCTGTCAGTGCATGCAATATCCTTCACCTAGGGTTTCTGATACTTTTACAAAAAGAAGTGGGTTATTTGTCATCATCTGGTCTTCACATGATGAAGCTTGGTCATTGCAATTAATCTGAGCACAGCTGCCTCTGAGGGTTGTTTTTGTTTACATGATTTTGGTCATCGTGTATACTGTTCTTCTGATTCTTTGATGTGTATCAATTCATTTAATGTTTTTTAATCTTCCTCTTAATTTCTATTTCTTATTTCTCATAGGACAATAATATTAAACTCTACTCATATCCCACAATTTCTTTAACAGTTCCCTAATCAATGGGTACCGGCTTTGTTTTCTGTTTTCTTGCAACCACACACACACACACACACACACACATATACACACCCCAAAAGAATGTTTTAGTGTACATGAGATTTTTCTTTCTATCTTTGACCTCTTTGAGGGTGTATATATATATATATATATATATATATATATATGTATGTATGTATGTATTATATATATATATATGTATGTATGTATGTATGTATGTATGTATGTATTTGTCAAATAGCAGATGGACACAGTCAAAGGGCATGAATAATTGAGTAATTTTTCACATACAATTCCAAATTGTTTTCCAAAATGGTTGGATTGGTGGAGTCAAGATGGCAGAGTAGAAAGACGCACTTTTATGAGCTCCGAACTCACAGCCCATAGATTTAATGCAAAAAGAGATCCCCATAAGTTCTGGATCACTGCAAGGTGTGCAGAAACAGAGTGGAAGAGATTTCCGTTCCAGAGAGCCCTGGAGAGCCATCCCCAGGGTCTGTCGTGCCCCGGAAAGCGGACCCCACCCCAGCGCTGCCCTGGCCCCGGCCCCAGAGAAGCTGATCCGAGCAGGCTTTAGGGACGGAAGCTCCGGCGGCCTGGAAGGTCCCTCCACCCACAGAAGCTACAGGTCAGTGAGAGAGACGGCTGGGCTGGAAGAGGGGAGCGGGGTGTCTCCGTGGCTTGGGCCCCCTCGGGAGGAAGCGGCAGTGGCAGAGGTGGGGGCAGAGGTGGGGGCGGCGGCAGAGGCAGCAGCTGCAGCGGCAACCCGGGACTCCCCGAGCAGCAGGCAGGACCTTCATTACTGAAAGTCTCTGCATAAACCACCTGAGGGAGCTGAGCCTGGGAGACGGCCCTGCCCCACCTCGCTCCATTACTGAAGGTCTCTGCATAAAGCCCCTGAGGGAGCTGAGCCTGGGAGGCGGTGCTGCCCCCACCCCAGCACCAGAACTAAAGCTCACATTGATTAGCAGTGGCGCGGCATGGAAAGCCCATTTGAATCTCAGACCCCAAGCACTAGCTAGGTGGATCTAGGTGGGGGTGGACAGGAATCTCAGAAGTCAAGTAACTGGCTGGGAAAATGCCTAGAAAAGGGAAGAAAAATAAGACTACAGAGAGTTTTTTTGAACAGATGCAAATGATCCCAACTTTCGGATCTGACGACGATGAGGACATATTCTTGCCATCAGGGAAAGACGTGGAGGGTGGGGCCTCAGTACCCCAGACATCCCAGGGGGATGTTGGGTGGGCTCAGGCCTTGGAAGAGCTCAAAAAGGATTTTGAAAAGCAAGTTAGACAGGTGGAGGAAAAACTGGGAAGAAAAATGAGAGAGATGCAAGAAAAGTATGAAAAAAGGGTCAATACTTTGGTAAAGGAGACGCAAAAAATGCTGAAGAAAATAACACCTTGAAAAATAGGCTCACTCAATTGGCAAAAGAGGTTCAAAAAGCCAATGAGGAGAAGAATGCTTTCAAAAGCAGAATTAGCCAAATGGAAAAAGAGGTTTAAAAGCTCACTGAAGATAATAGTTCTCTCCAAATTAGAATGGAACAGATGGAGTCTAATGACTTTACGAGAAACCAAGAAATCACCAAACAAAACCAAAAGAATGAAAAAATGGAAGAGAATGTGAAATATCTCATGGGAAAAACAAGTGACCTGTAAAATAGATCCAGGAGAGACAATTTAAAAATTATGGGACTACCTGAAAGTCATGATCAAAAAAAGAGCTTAGATATCATCTTCCATGAAATTATCGAGGAAAACTGCCCTGACATTCTACAACCAGAGGGCAAAATAAGTATTGAAAGAATCCATCGATCACCACCTGAAAGAGATCCAAAAAGAGAAACTCCTAGGAACATTGTGGCCAAATTCCAGAACTCCCAGGTCAAGGAGAAAATCTTACAAGCAGCTAGAAAGAAAAAATTCCAGTACTGTGGAAATACAATCAGGATAACTCAAGATCTAGCAGCTTCTACATTAAGGGATCGAAGGGCATGGAATAGGATATTCCAGAAGTCAAAGGAACTAGGACTCAAACCAAGAATCACCTACCCAGCAAAACTGAGTATAATACTTCGGGGGAAAATATGGTCTTTCAATGAAACAGAGGACTTTCAAACATTCTTGAGGAAAAGACCAGAGCTGAAAAGAAAATTTGACTTTCAAACACAAGAATGAGAAGAAGCATGAAAAAGTAAACAGTAAAGAGAAATCTTAAGGGACTTACCATAAGTGAACTGTTTACATTCCTACATGGAAAGACAATATTTGTAACTCTTAAAACTTTTCAGTATCTGGGTAGTTGGTGGGACCACACACACACACGTACACACATGCATGCACACACACATACACACATGCACACACATACAGAGACAGAGGGCACAGAGTGAATTGAATAGGATGGGACCATATCTTAAAAGAAATTAAGGTAAATGGTGAGAGAGAAATGTAGTGGGAGGAAAGAGGGTGAAATGGAATGGGGTAATTTTATGTCATTTAAGAGGCAAGTAGGAGACTTTTTAGTGGAGGGAAAAAGAGGAGAGCTGAGAAAAAAAAACCAAGAAGTTTACCCTCATCACATTTGACTAAAGGAAGGAATAAAATGCACACTCATTTTGGTATGAAAATCTATCTTACAGTATAGGAAAGTGGGGGAGAAGGAGATAAGCAAGGAGGGGGGTGATGGAAGGGAGAGCAAAGGGAGGAGGGAGCAATTTGAAGTCAACACTCAGGGAGGGACAGGATCAAAAGACAGAAGAGAAACAATGAGGGGCAGGATAGGATGGAGGGTAATTCAGTTAGTCTTACACAAACGACTATCATGGAAGTCATTTGCAAAACTACACAGATATGGCCTATATTGAATTGCCTGCCTGCCTTCCCAAAGGGAATGGGTGGGGAGGGAGAGATAGGGAGAATTTGGAACTCAAAGTTTTAGGAACAATTGTTTAGTATTGTTGTTGCTACTAGGAAAGAAGACATACAGTTAATGAGGAATAGAAAGTCATCTGGCCCTACAGGACAAAAGAGAAAATGGAGACAAGAGAAGGGAAGGATGAAGGAAGAGAGGGCAGATTGGAGATAGGGAAAATTAGATTGCTTGGGGTATTGGGGTGGGAGGAGGGGATAAAAGGGGAGAAAATTGGAACCCAAAATTTTGTGAAAATGAATGTAAAAAGTTAAATAAATAAAAAAAATGGTTGGATTAGTTTGCTGCTTCACCAATGGTGTTAGCATGCTTGCTTTTCCACAGACTCTCCAATAGTGTGACTCCTTTATATTTTATTAATGTCCCTCGAATAGCAGTCCCTACATCCAACCCTCTGGTTTAAAAAGGAAGTCTTGGGTTTTGTGATGTAGACAGATAATATAAAAAAGGAAGTTGATCCCTTCCACTAGGCATATTTGAAGTATAGGGCTTTGCATATAGTAGTCACTAAATGTATCTTTGCTCAACTGAATGAAACATTTCAAAATACAATTCAGGTCCTCAAAGAAGTGTAAAACCTTGAAGAAAAATGTCTCAGTGAATTGAGAACTTTTTTCTTCATCACAACCTGATAGGTAATGTAAGGAATTTGCCATTGCATAGACATCCCTACATTACCCTTGGGAGGAGAAGACTCTGTTACCTTAATTTGAATTAACTGGGATAATCTTTTTAGCTGGATCTCCCCACATCTCTGGTCAATAGATTAATGTCCCAAGTGACAGTACAGAATGGGAAAGAAGGTCCATTTAATAACAAGTATTTACCAAATTATCGAGTAAGCATGTTCCAATTTGAAAATTTATATAGGAGAACCCAGGTTCTGGAAAAAACCTTACCATGGCAAATCTATTGTGTTTCAGATAGCAGCCCTTACTGGAAAAGTCTGATATTGCAACCTGGCCCTGTTAGATTGTAAACACATTGAAGGTAAAAGAGGAAAGGACTAATTTATTTTAAGAAATCAAATATCATATCAGGGAATCTGGCATGGAAGAAATTCTCCTTCCCAAGACAAGGGTCAGATGCTGCTGCAAAATTCTGACTGTATTATAAAAGCATTCTTCATATACTTTAGCCTCAGCATCAGGCTAAACCCTTCCCCAACAGAAATCTTCAATTCAGTTTCTTGGGTGATCTTCTCTTTTTTATAATTAGATAGATGTCAGTAAGAAGATAAGATTCGTTGTGCAGAAAGTCATTTTGCAGTCAAGTTTGCTAAAATACTTGTTCAGGGGATGCATTTGAGGGGTGATATATGTGGATGGAGTCCTGGTCTTAGAATCTGAAAGTTCATCTCCAATCAGGCATTACTAACTATGTAACCTTGGGCAAATCACTTAACCTCCCTTAGCCTTAGTTTCCACCTCTATAAGACGGGGGTAATAACAGCACCAACTTCATATGTTGTTGTGAGGACTAGATGAGATAATGGGCACCTAGGTGGTGCAGTGGATAGAGGACTGGTGTAGCAGTCAGGAAGATTTGAGTTCAAATCTCACCTCAGACACTTGACACTAGCTGTGTGACCTTGGGCAAGTCACTTAACTGCAATTGCCTCATCCTGGTCTCATCTCCATGTTATCTCCATCAATGCCTCATCTCCAGTCATCCTGATGAATATCTGGTCACTGGATTCAGATGGCTCTGGAGGAGAAGTGAGGCTGGTGACCGGCACAGCCCTCCCTCACTCAAAACAAAATCAAGTGTAAGTCATGTCATCATTTCTCTGATGGCGTGTTCTTATTTGGCAATAAAAGATGAATATACACACACACAGATGAGATAATATGTGGAAAATGCCTTGTAAATCTTAATATGCTATATAAACATTATTAATTACTAATTATCAAGCTATTATTACTAAGGGGCAGGTAGGTGGCACAGCGGATGGAGTGCTTGGTCTGGAGTCAGGAAGAATCATCTTCATGAGTTCAAATTTGACCTCAGATACTGGACAAGTCATAAAATCCTTTTTGCCTCAGTTTCTTCATCTGTAAGTTGAATGGGAGAAGGAAATGGCAAACCACTCTAGTGTCTTTGCCAAGAAAATTGCAAATGGGGTCATGAGTGTCAAACATAATTGAAACAACTGAACAAATTATTACCATAAGAGTACCAAAGGCTACCAAATCTCTTCATTTCTCTAATGCTGGTATTGTGCAATCCTAGGTAGAAGGGAGGCTTATGTACCACGTTTTTTAGTGTTATAAACATCTCCTCTGAAGTCCTTAGGGGGCTTTCAAGAGAGCTAACTTTGTTCTCATTGGTCTTCCAAGTCTGACCTCTGTTAGTAACTGTTCCTTTAAAAAAGATCCTGTCAATTTCCAAGAGGAGCTTTTCTGATCTGTTAATTATCATGTTCAGTTTGTCCTTAGTGAGAGGAGGTAGTGTAAATCTTGGTTCACTGTATCAGTTATCACCCTGTAACAGTAAAGTCTGGAAGGGAACCTCTGAGTCAGAGAAAATGTTGCCAGAATCCTAGAATGTCAGAGGTAGAAGAGACCCAAGAGATCTCTTCTTTCTACTTCAAGTCTTTCTTTCTTTCTTTCTTTCTTTCTTTCTTTCTTTCTTTCTTTCTTTCTTTCTTTCTTTCTTTCTTTCTTTCTTTCTTTCTTTCTTTCTTTCTTTCTTTCTTTCTTTCTTTCTTTCTTTCTTTCTTTCTTTCTTTCTTTCTTTCTTCCTTCCTTCCTTCCTTCCTTCCTTCCTTCCTTCCTTCCTTCTTTCTTTCTTTCTTTCTTTCTTTCTTTCTTTCCTCTCTCTTCCTCCTTCCCTTTTTCTTAAGGGAAATGACTTACCCAAGGTCATACAGAGATGTAATGGCAAACCTAGAACTAACTCCATGTCTAAGTGTTTGCTCTCAAAGAGCAACACTGATGATTTGCAACAAGGAATCTGACATTCAACCTTAATGCTAAGGAAAAAAAACTAGTTAAGAAGAGTCAAGAAATTATGTCCTTTCCTCTCTGATCCTTTTTGAATACTTGAAAGTAATGGAAACAGCCCTGACTGGGAAGGTAAGAGATCTTAGTTCTAATCTTGGGTCTAACACTAACTTTTTATGAGCTCTTTCTTTTATAAGTAAAATGAATGGCCCTCATAGTCCTTTCTGGCTTTGAGATCCAGTGACTATGATTTTAGTGACTTGGAGTTCTCCCACCAGATTGCAAATTCTTTGAAGGAAGGGACTGATTTATTTAAACCTTTTTTCTCCCAGTGAATGGCATAGCTTTTCATACATGGTAGATGCACAATACATGTCTGTCTAATTTATTTGTTTTTTCCCTTGACAAGAGGCAAAGTAGGATAGCTTCATAAAACTTGGTGGGCTTGCCAGAAGGATTAGAAGCCCAAGCTGTAACTAAAGCATGGCAAGAGGAACTGCAGGGTATTGAAATTTAGAGAGTGCTGATAGCATTGGCTCTCCTTTGTCAGAGTAAAAACCAACCTAGCTCTTAGTTAGCAAGAATTATAAATTAAAATACAAAGTTAACAGACGGCACACTTGCTTCTCATGGAGGCCATACCCGAGGTGAACTCTTCCCCTCTCCAGTCTTATCCTCTTATATGCCAACACCTGAGTGGTGGCAGCAGTGTTGCAGGATATCTCTTCTTTCTGTCATACCCCTACTCTCTACTCAACTGAATTTATCTCAAACAGTTGGAATATATATATTTAGAGCTGCTTGTCCCAGGTAATTTCTTGATAGAGTTCTGCTGGAAGCAAATGGATGGGCACCATTATCATGCAACTGTCTTCCTATCATTTTATAACCATTTCAGGATATTTCCCACCCAAAATGTAAAGCCCCATGAACTACCTCCTCCCCCCACCCCCAAAGTAGAAAATACGACTTTCTACAAAGTGTAAATGGTTTTGATTCATTCTCTACCAATTTTTAATATTGCATTGTTCTCTGCACATTGATTTCATTCTTTAAAAGAAAAAGAAAACATTGGTTTCATTAAATGTGTCAGCTCCTCTCTAAAGTTGAAGTCTTGAGTCTTGTGTTTGCTAATTGTTTCTTTTTACTCTGGCGTGGAACATAAACTAAGCCCATCCACTGCCTGGATCAGAGAGGGTGTGGTGCACTCACCCTTTGTAGACATGGTGTTTCTCCCATCCTCTCTCTGCCCTGTCCCTATCTTTTGGAAGCTAGGGCCCAGAGGCAATCTACCAAACAGATTGTGCCCAGATACCCTGGTATGATTGAAGCACTTGAAAATTTTGAGGTGAGAGATGTCTCCATCAGCTGTTGTAGCTCCTTACTCAATAGCAGTGGTTCCAAACACATGGCTTCCTGATGTTACTGTACTTACAGAATGGGACACATGTTCAGCCTCGGGGCCACTGGGGTGGTGTTGAGAAACAAAAGAGGCTGAGACCTGAGAAGGCCCTTCAGAGATTGTCCAGTCTAATTTAAGTCATTCTATTGATTTGGGTTTGCATTTTTTAGAAAAAGTCATCACCTTGGGTATCCTTGAAACCAAGCCCTGAAAAGGAACTTACTGAGAAGTCTATTTCAATTTAGGATTGATTCAGAATATTCCTTACCCTCCCTCTCAGGCTCAGGTTGTTTGAACCTTTCTAATACACTTCTTCTGTGCTATTGCATATTAAAGTTATCTACATCTTATCCCCTTATGAGACTGTAAACTTTGCCTCACCCTCAGTTCCTGGCACAATGCTTTGAATAGCAGAAACTCTAATCCTTGCTGAACTGACCTGAATTAAATTGAACTAAATCCTATTAAGGGAAAGGGATGATCCTGAACCTGAGGATATTCTAAGTGGCTACTTCAAAGGACACTAGAAAAAGTAAGAAAGTTCTTTCCCAGAACCGAGAGTGGCATCTTTCCTGCCAATCAGTGAACAAGGAAATCAGTCAACAATCAGTCAGAATTACTGTGTGGGAGGTTCTAGCCTAAGCAGGGGTGGAGAATCCTATGGCCTCAAGGCCACATGTAGCCCTCTAGGTCCTCAAGTTCAGTCCTTTGACTGAATTAAAACCTCACAGAACAAATCCCCTTAAAAAAAGAATTTGTTCTGTCAAACTTGGACTCAGTCAAAAGTCAACACCCAAGGACGTAGAAAGCCACATGTGTCCTTGAGGCTGCAGGTTCCTCACTTTAGTCTAAAGTGCTACGTGTGATCTGGGTTAGGAAGACAAAATGATATAGAAAATTCATTTTCTGTCTTCATGCGTCTTCTATTTAGATATGGTCACATTCATTGAGAAGAGGAAGGGAGACAATATTAGTATCTTGTCACACAAGTCTTTTATGAAGATCTAATGAACTAATATAAGTAAAGGGAGAGCTTTGCAAACTTTAAAAAGTTTATTATAAGTGAGATCTATTATTTATCAGATAATCATCACAGTTCTGGAGATTTTCTCTAGCTATCCCCATATCTGAAATGACCTCCCTCTTTAACTTCCAATGCTGACCTCCCTGGTTTCCTTTAAGTCCCATTAAAAATTCCACTTTCTATAGGAATACTTGTTCAACCCCAGCTAATCTTAGTGCCTTCCCTTTTAAAAATATTTATTTATCCTGTTTACAACTCACTTTGTGTGTATTTGCTTGCATGTTGGTTCCTCCATTAGATTGTAAGCACTTGGAGGGCAGTCTGTCTTTTCACTCTTTGTATTTGCAGTGCTTAGCAGTGTCTAACACATAGTAGACAGTTGATAAATGTGTATTGATAGATTTGTTTTTCTTCTCTCTTTAAAAAATATTTCGTTAAATATTTCCCAATTGCATGTAATTTTTTTTAACAATCATAAAAGAAAATTGGATTCCAAATTCTCTTCCTGCCTCCCACCCCTCTCTCTTCTTTGAGAAAGCAAGCCATTTGATTTTAATTATACATGTGAAACATTTTCCCATATTAGTCCTATTACAAAAGAAAACACAAACAAAATAAAACAATTGAAATAAAGTTTTTTTAAAAAAATGTTTCAATTTGCATCAAAACTTCATTAGTTCTCTCTCTGGAGATAGCATTTTTTATCATAGGTCTTTTGGAATTGTCTTAGATTACTGTCCTGATAAGAATAGCCAATATTGCTGTTACTATGTACAATATTCTCTCATTCTGCTCACTTCACTTTGTATCAGTTCATACATGTGTTTCAGAGATTTTCTGGAATCATTCTGTTCATCACTTCTTATAGCACAGTAGTATTCTGTCAAATATACCACAGTTTGTTCAGCCATTCATCAACTAATGGGCAGCCCCTCAATTTCTAATTCTTTGCCACCACAAAGAGCTGCTATAAATATTTTTATACAAGTAGGTACTTTCCCCTTTTCATTGATCACTTTAGGATACAGACCTAGTAGTAATGTTGCTGGATAACTGATGGGTTAAAGGATAGGCACAATTTTATAGCCCTTTGGGTCTGATTCCAAGTTGTTTTTCAGAATAATTGGACTAGTTCCTAGCTCCAACAGAGCAATTTTCTTCACATCCCCTATAGCATTTATCATTTACTATTCCGGTCATGTTAACTAATCTGAAAGGTATGAGGCTGTGTCTAAGAGTCGTTTTTATTTGCATTTCTCTAATCAGTAGTGATTTAGAATATTCTTTCATGAGACTATTGATAGTTTTCATTTCCTCTTTTGAATGCTACCTGGTGATACCTGTTGATGATTCTCAACTGATGAATGGCTCTTATTTTTCTTACAGGCCCCTAGAGTATACTCTCCACTTCACAAAGAACTCAAAAGTTAAGTAACTGGCTGGGAAAATGCCCCCAAAAGGGAAAAATAGGACTATAGAAGGTTACTTTCTTGGTGAAAAGGTATTCCATCCTTTTGGAAGAGGAAGAACAAAACATACCATCAGAGGAAGTTATCAAAGTCAAGGCTTTTACAACCAAAACCTCCAAAAAATATGCAATAGTTTCAGGCCTTGGAAGAGCTCATAAAGGATTTTGAAAATCAAGTAGAGAGGAGGAGGAAAAATTGGGACGAGAAATGAGATTGAAGCAAGAAAATCATGAAAAGTGAATCAAATTCTTACTAAAGGAGACCCAAAAAATGCTGAAGAAAATAACACCTTTAAAAATTGACTAAACCAAATGGAAAAAAGGATCCAAAAAGCCAATGGGGAGAAGAATGCTTTAAAAAGCAGAATTAGCCAAATGGAAAAGGAGTTTCAAAAGCTCACTGAAGGAAATTATTCTTTAAAAATTAGAATGGAGCAGATGGAAGCTAATGACTTTATGAGAAACCAAGAAATTATAAAACAAAACCTATGACTGAAAAAATAGAAGACAACGTGAAATATCTCATTGGAGAAACAACTGATCTGCAAAATAGATGAAAGATAGATAATTTAAAATTTATTGGTCTACCTGAAAGCCATGATCAAAAAAGTAGCCTAGAAATCATCTTCCAAGAAATTATTCATGAAAACAGCCCGGATATTCTAGAACTGGAGGGTAAAATAGAAATGGAAAGAATTCACCAATCATATCCTGAAAGAGATCTCAAAAGGAAAACTTCTAAGAATATTGTAGCCAAATTTTAGAGTTCCCAGGTCAAGGAGAAAATATTACAAGCAGCCAGAAAGAAACAATTCAAGTATTATGGAAATACAATCAGGATAACACAGGATTTAGCAGCTTCTACACCAAGAGATCAAAGGACTTGGAATATGATATTCCAGAGGGCAAAGGAGATAGGATTAAAACCAAGAATCACCTACTGAGCAAAACTGAATATAATACTTCAAGGGAAAAAAATGTAATTTCAATGAAATAAAGAACTTCCAAGCATTCTTGTTGAAAAGGCTAGAGCTAGGGGGTGGAGTCAAGATGGTGGAGTAGAAAGACTCACATATGCAAGCTCCGAACCACAGCCCATGGATTTAATGTAAGCAGAGCTTCCCACAAGTTCTGGATCACTGCAGGGTGTGCAGAAACACAGTGGAAGAAATTACCATTCCAGAGAGCCCTGGAGAGCAGTCCCCAGGGTCCATCGCGCCCCAGAAAGCAGAGCCCACCCCAGCGCTGCCCTGGCCACGTAGCCCCAGAGGAACAGATCCGAGCAGGCTTCAGGGACGGAATCTCCGGTGGCCAGGAAGGTCCCTCTGCACACAGATGCCACAGGTCAGTGAGAGAGATGTCTGGGCTGGCTGAGAGGGGAGCGGGGTGTCTCCGTGGCTCGGGCCCCCTCGGGAGGCAGCGGCAGAGGGAGAGGCAGGGGCAGCAGCAGAGGCAGCAGCCACGGCCCGGGAGTCCCCGAGCAGGCAGGCAGATGCTCAGGTCTCTGCATAAACCCCCTGAAGGAGCTGAGCCTGGGAGACGGCCCTGCCCCACCCGCTCCATTACTGAAGGTTTCTGCATAAACCCCCTGAGGGAGCTGAGGCTGGGAGGCGGCCCTGCCCCCACCCCAGCACCAGAACTTAAGCTCACATTGAATAGCAGCCGCTCCTGCCGCAGAAAGCCCATTTGAATCTCAGAGCCCAAGCACTAGCTGGCTGGATCTAGGCGGGGGTGGACAGGAATCTCAGAAGTCAAGTAACTGGGTGGGAAAATGCCCAGAAAAGGGAAGAAAAATAAGACTATAGAGAGCTTTTTTGAGCAGGTGCAAATGTTCCCGCCTTTCAATTCTGATGACGAGGAACTATTCTTACCATCAGGGAAAGACGTGGAGGTCGGGGCCTCTGTATCCCAGACATCCCAGGGGGATGTCCGGTGGGCTCAGGCCCTGGAAGAGCTCAAAAAGGATTTTGAAAAGCAAGTTAGACAGGTGGAGGAAAAACTGGGAAGAGAAATGAGAGAGATGCAAGAAAAGCATGAAAAACGGGTCAATACCTTGGTAAAGGAAACCCAAAAAAATGCTGAAGAAAATAACACCTTGAAAAATAGGCTCACTCAAGTGGCAAAAGAGGTTCAAAAAACCAATGAGGAGAAGAATACTTTCAAAAGCAGAATTAGCCAAATGGAAAAAGAGGTTCAAAAGCTCACTGAAGATAATAGTTCTCTCCAAATTAGAATGGAACAGATGGAGTCTTATGACTTTACGAGAAACCAAGAAATCACCAAACAAAACCAAAAGAATGAAAAAATGGAAGAGAATGTGAAATATCTCATGGGAAAAACAACTGACCTGGAAAATAGATCCAGGAGAGACAATTTAAAAATTATGGCACTACCTGAAAGTCATGATCAAAAAAAGAGCTTAGATATCATCTTCCATGAAATTATCGAGGAAAACTGCCCTGACATTCTACAACCAGAGGGCAAAATAAGTATTGAAAGAATTCATCGATCACCACCTGAAAGAGATCCAAAAAGAGAAACTCCTAGGAACATTGTGGCCAAATTCCAGAACTCCCGGGTCAAGGAGAAACTATTGCAAGCAGCTAGAAAGAAACAATTCCAGTATTATGGAAATACAATCAGGATAACTCAAGATCTAGCAGCTTCTACATTAAGGGATCGAAGGGCGTGGAATAGGATATTCCAGAAGTCAAAGGAACTAGGACTCAAACCAAGAATCACTTACCCAGCAAAACTGAGTATAATACTTCAGGGGAAAATATGGTCTTTCAATGAAACAGAGGACTTTCAAGCATTCTTGATGAAAAGACCAGAGCTGAAAAGAAAATTTGACTTTCAAACACAAGAATGAGAAGAAGCATGAAAAAGTAAACAGCAAAGAGAAGTCATAAGGGACTTACCAAAAGTGAACTGTTTACATTCCTACATGGAAAGACAATATCTGTAACTCTTAAAATTTTTCAGTATCTGGGTAGTTGGTGGGACCACACACACACATACACGCACACACACATGTACACGTGTGCATGCACATACAGAGACAGAGAGCACAGAGTGAATTGAATAGAATGGGATCATATCTTAAAAGAAATTAAGGTAAATGGTGAGAGAGAAATGTAGTGGGAGGAAAAAGGGTGAAATGGAAAGGGATAAATTATATGTCATTCAAGAGGCAAGCAGGAGACTTTTTACTGGAGGGAAAAAGAGGAGAGCTGAGAAAAAAACAAGAAGTTTACCCTCATCACATTTGACTAAAGGAAGGAATAAAATGCACACTCATTTTGGTATGAAAACCTATCTTACAATACAGGAAAGTGGGGGAGAAGGAGATAAGAAAGGGGGTGGTGATGGTAGGGAGGGTAATGGGAGGAGGGAACAATTTGAAGTCAATACTCGGGGAGGGACAGGATCAAAAGACAGAATAGAAACAATGGGGGGCAGAATAGGATGGAGGGAAATACAGTTAGTCTTACACAGCACGACTATTATGGAAGTCATTTGCAAAACTACACAGATAGGGCCTAAATTGAATTGCCTGCCTCCCCAAAGGGAATAGGTGGGGAGGGAGGGATGGGGAGAATTTGGAACTCAAAGTTTTAGGAACAACTGTTGAGTATTGTTCTTGCTACTAGGAAATAAGAAATACAGTTAATGGGGAATAGAAAGTCATCTGGCCCTACAGGACAAAAGAGAAGATGGGGACAAGAGAAGAGAGGGATGATAGAAGAGAGGGCAGATTGGTGATAGGGAAAATTAGATTGCTCGGTGTATTAGGGTGGGGGAAGGGGATAAAAGGGGAGAAAATTTGGAACCCAAAATTTTATGAAAATGAATGTAAAAAGTTAAATAAATAAATTTTTATTAAAAAAGGAAAGAAAAGAAAGGCTAGAGCTGGATTGAAAATTTGACTTTCAAATACAAGAATAAAGAGAAACATGAAAAGGTCAACAAGAAAGAGAAGCCTTAAGGAACTCCTTAAAGTTGAACTGCTTAGGGTAGTTAGAGTATATATATGTAGGTGTGTATGAGTGTATATATACATATATATATATTTGCATATTATATATGTGTGGGTATGTATATGTACATGTGTGTATGTGTATATATATATATATATGTTTGTGTATATATGTATAGATGCATGTGTGTATTCATATATATGTATATGTGTGTATATATGTGTGTATGTATATATATATATATATATATATATATATATATACACACACATAGCAAGCGCAGGATGAGCTGAATATGAAGGGAGAATATTTTAAAAAAATAAAATTTACTGTTGAAGGGAATGTACTAGGAGTAAGAGAAGAGGAGGGTAGAATGTACCAAATCATCTCACATACAAAAGGGAAGAATGAGTTTCTACAATGGAGGGGAAGAGGGGGGAGATGAAAGGAAATAATTGAACCTTACTCTCATGGGAGTTGGCTTAAGGAGGGAATAACACACACTTAATTGGATTTGGAAATCTATTTTACCCTGCAGGAAGGCAAGGGGGAAGGGGATAGGTGAGGGAAGATAATAGAAGGGACAGCAAATTGGGGAAAGGAATAATCAGAAGCAAACACTATTGTGGGAGGATAGGTCAAGGGAGAGAATGGAATAAATGAAGGGCAGAATAGGACAGAGGGAAATGTGGTTAGTCTTTTACAACCATTGTTACATGTGTATGACCTATATTGAATTGCATGTTTTCTTAATGAGGGTGGGTGGGGAGGGAGGGATAAAATATGAAACTCAAAGCTTTAAGAATGAATGTTAAAAATTGTTTAAGCATGCAACTGGAAATTAAGCTATACAGGCAATGGAGTAAAGAAATCTATTTTGCCCTACAGGAAAATAGAGGAGAGGGGGATGGAAGAAATGCGGGTAATAGAGGGAGGAAGGGGTAAATGAGGTGCATGCTGTCCTGGGGTCAGGGATGGGGAGAGGTGAGGAGAAAATTTTGAATTCAATTTCTTATGGAAGTGAATGTTAAGAACTGAAAAAATAAATAAATTATATATTTAAAAAAAAGAGAAGCATGCTGGATTGATCAGAGAACTTAGCTTCAAATTCTACCTCCACCTCTTCCTCTCATCTGAGACTGAATTTTCTCATCTATTAAATGAAAGAGTTTATTGAGAGTAGCTCTAATGCTAACACTCTCTTAGTTCAAGCTTGATATCAGGGTGAAATGAGACATTGAAAAATCATTGAAAAGATAATGAAAGGTTTCCTTTGCTTTAATATGGTGAAAAAAAATGCAACAAGGACCTGGTGCCACTTAGCTTCTTTGAAAATTTAGCTGGTCATGAGGGAATGATATGGTGAAGGACATGGCAACTTATGGTCTTCTAAAATCCACCAAGTCTAAGGTGCCCTAATCACTTGTGGTTGGGACTTTTTTAGGACTTTTGGTGACCAGAAATCTATCATAAGGAAGTCAATGATAAATCCTAAGGATCAAGAAAGAAGGAAGGGTTTGGACTTTTCCCTGTTGAAAATAGGGAGTGGAGTGGGGTAAGTGGGGGAGAGTGGGAAGAAATCCCTTTAGAAAGTGCTGGTAAATATTAATTAATTTTATTAAAAAGCTGTGCTAGATGACCTCTAGAGTCCTTTCTAGTTCTAAGTATATCATCATGTGACATCTGGGCTATAATTGTTAGGACAATGCTAGGAAGGTATTGATATCTCTAAGTCTAAGTGGAATATCCTGAGCACTTTTCCCCCATGTTCATAGAGGCTGAAATGAGAGGAAATGGACTTAAATCAAAACAGAAGAAAATGTGGTAGGATGAAAGAAAAACCTTTTGACCATTAATACAAGTAAGTGCCAAGGGTTACTGGAGTGGAGGGAGAGATTATCACTAGATGTCACCAAAATGAAAATAGAGGCCCCTGTTTAAACATTAAACTAGCTTGAGTATAGAGGTCTGAAAAAGATAATTATTCCAGGCAATCTTTCTAGCTTCAGGATTCCAAAGTAATTGTCTTGGATTGATACAGAACCTTTTTTTCAAGAAAATCAAAGCATTTAACATATGCATATTTATTCCACACATGAGAAATAAAGTGACATTGCAGAATATATGCTGAACCTCCTTAGATACTTACTAGCAGCGTGCCCTTGGGGGGAATCACTTAACTTCTCAGGCCCTCAGTTTCCATGTCTGGAAAATAGGAAATTTAGTACTTATACTGACTCCCTCACACAGTCATTGGTATGCTTGTTCTTTTAATTTTATTAAAAGAATTAAAGATATTTTAATTGTATCAGTCAATAAGCAAGTATTGATTGGACCTACTATGGGTTAATCACTGAGGTTGCAAATTTAAAGAAAAACATCTTACTTGAAAGGCACTCACATTTTATATGACATTGCATGACATACAGAATTATTGTTGTTCGGTCATTTTTCAGTCCTGTCTGACTTTTCATGACCCCATTTTGGGCCATTTCTATCTCCAGCTTATTTTACAAATGAAGAAATGGAGGCAAGCGGAGTTAAGTCACTTGCCAGGGTCACACAGTTAGTGTGTATCTGAGGCTGGATTTGAACTCATGAAAAGGAACGTTCATGACTTTAGGGCCAGTTCTACCCACTGTGCCACCTAGTTGCCCTGACATAGACAATAGGATACTGAAACTGGCATCAGGAAAACCTGGATTCAAATCCTACCTTAGACACTTAAGGGGCCTTTGGAAATCCCCTTAAATTGTCTGTGCCTCATTTACCTCATCTGTGAAATGAGGGGATTGAATTTGAAGGCCTCCAAGTCGTTCCCCCCCCACCCCTGCCCAGGTCTAAATCTATCCTAATATGATAAAATCTAAGTTATTAATACATCTTCAATGAACAAAGGTACTAATGATTGCCTAGGATGTGTGAGGAAACTGAGACAATTCTCTGATCATAAAGATAGCCAGTAGTAGCCCATTTTGCTTATTCCTGTTATCATAGGCCAAATTAACATGAGAGAAGTAAAGTAAGTAATAAATGGAGTCAGGGTAGATAGCCAGATAATTCAGAACAATCTTTTTTGGCTGTTTACACGGATTATCTTATTAGAGAATAAAAACAGTTTTCCTTCATTTGTTCTAAGTAACTTCTCATAGTCCCTTTCTGTAGATTTCACTTTGGAGTATAGCAACAGAGGAGTTTTGAAGTCTTTTTCACTTAGTTGTACATAGCTTTCCTCTGTGCCAACACAGAATCATTGAACCATAGAATGTCAGAGTTGGAAGGGAGCTTTAGACACAAACTAGTCTGATCTCCTAATTTTATAGAGGAGGAAAATGAGATCTTCTTCTGACACCTTTCTTCAAATGCATGACACCAACAGTTTCAAAAAGTGAAAAATCCAGCCAAATAACCAAATTATTTTTCTTGCATATCAAATGATCAGTAGAATGAATTTTTTTATTGATATCAGATATTGCTTGTGTAGACATTCACTAAAGGACCTAAAGCTATCAGCCACATGAATTTTCCCCCCAGTACCTTCAATTTCTAGGAGTATTAACTTCATATTCTACTCCTAAGATTTATGAAAACCAGTCTGGGCAATAAGGATGAAGAATAGAAATATTACACAAAGAGGATCCAGACAGAAGCAGTAACCAGTATACATTAACCGTGACATGAGTGATTTTCTTGCAGGAGTGAAACTTTCCCTTTCTGACCAACCCTCTCCATTTGTTTGGTTAATCTGTCCGAACTGGGGGCCCTGGTAATTAACCCTTCAGCTGAGCAGTGCTCCTGTCTGTCTCTACCCCTTTGAGTTTCCAAGGAGACTCAAATCCCTGAAATCTCCCTTCTCTTCAGAGCTGTACAGGAAGGTTGGCTTTCCCACACTAGACACAACTTCTTCCTATCAATTTGCTTCTTCTCTGGCCCAAACCCTGGTCCTAAAGGAATTCAAGAAAAGCCCAGATGAAAAGAATGTACTTGAAAATGAAGCTATGTCAGTACTACCAAAGGATGCTGACAAGTTGACAAAAGAGCAACATGGCAATGGTGAGGACTTGGTTTGTTTAATTACTAAGAACTTAAATTTCCACAGTAAATTTAGAAAGGTTCTTAAAAATTTAGCCTTTCAGAAGAAAGATACATAGAAAAAGGTCTTTTAAACACAAATTAGGCTGAATCAGGCAGAGAGACTAAGATAAATTGAGTAGAAAGGTTAAAGTAAGTCATTTGGAGAGGTCAGATATCCCCTGCCTCTTCCATCCTTAGGCATTTTCTGACCCCCTTAGTTTAGTGTCTTCACCCTTACCTCCTATATATTTTATATTAAATCATTTATGTACATGTTGTCTAATACCACCCCACCCCCAGTGGAATGTAAGTTCCTTGAAGATAAGGAGTATTTCAATTTTGAGTTTATATCCCCAATATAGTACCTGACACATATTAGAGACTTAATGTCTGCTTCTTGAATTAATGATAGACTGAATGTTTGCTTGAAGGAATGAATAGAGGGGTTAGGTTAAGTCAGAAGGAGGAGTAAAAACCTATGAAGCTTGTGAGTCTATTCAATGTTTCCCATTCATTTCTACACTTGACAGTAGGTCTGACCAAGAGTGCACTTGGGGATTTAGCACAGTTGTGATGTTTAGAACATTCTCTTCAGTTTCTCAAATGTTTCCTTTCTTTGAACTCTTTTCCTCCTAGCTTTCTTTCTATTCCATCCCAATGCAATCTTCTTTTGAAGTAGAAGCCCAGAGGTGAACAAAACTGCATTGGATGCAGGAAAGATATTAGATAAAATCTGATATTTCAGCTTTCATCATTGTTTCACAAATATAGGCATGTCTCAAAAACGGTGTCAATGAAAAAAGATGTGAGGGTATAGTCAATGACTTGGAACGTGGAGGCACCTTTTATGTATAGTCTTCCTTTCCTCACTCCACCTCCTTGTTCTATGCTCTCAAAAGAAGGGAGATATCCATTATATCCAAGGGTGGAGGGAGGAGACATTTTTCTTTTGGCCAAAAGCTAAAGAAGATGACTCCTGCCTTCCCTTAATGAAATGATTAGAGATGTTTTCCCACAGAGGCTGTGAAAGGCCACTCTTATGGGAAAGGAGAAATGATTCCTGTAAAAAAGATGGTGAAAACATGCCCCAGATGACAAGAACCAGTTGAAAAAATAGAGGTTGCATAGTAGACATTTATGAGGAGATAGGAGCAAAAGAAACAGGTTATTTGAGACATAGACTTGGCTCCTCATTGAATTCTTAAACTAGTCAGGAACAAGTCTGGTTACAGACAGAGACTAATATCATAACTTCATCACCAAGGTCATGAATTGAAGGAGTTATAGTCTTAGAATGCTTGGGAAGACCATGGTGCTCTTTTGGGAATGTGGCTGATGTTGTCATTGCTTTAACATTCATTTCTATCCCAATTTAATGTTCATTGTTTTAGTAAGGCTCCTTGCTCTGAAAATGAATGGAAATTTTAATTAATAAGGAGATTTACCAATTTTCTGACTGGATATGACTAGGTAAGCCTAGATGGATAAATTACCTTTTTAAAATAATTTTTTGGGGGTGGAGTCAGGATGGCAGAGTAGAAAGATGCACATATGCAGGCTCTCCCCACACAGCTCACAAAATACCTGTAGAGAGGGACTCTCAACAAATTTTGGAGCAGCAGAAGTGGAGAACAACAGAATGGAGGAGATTTCCAGGCCAGGGTGACCTGAAAAGCCCACGGAAAATATCAGTTGCACCAGATGCAGAGCATGTGGCCATGTGGTGTGGCAGGATTTTGGGAGAAGGACACCTTGGGGGCAGAATCTCCAGTAGCAGCAGCAAATCCCCAGTCCCAGCAACAGTGGTCTGCAGATCCCTCAACCCACAGGTGCCAAAGGTCAGGGATGGGGTTTTTTTTCAGCTGGCAAGGAAGGGAGAAGGGCCTTCCCATAGCTCCGGCCTCAAACAGCAGCCCGTAGAAGCCACATGGGGCAGGAGGCAGCAGTTCCCACAGCAACCTGTACAGCCACCTACATCCATTGTTGGAGCATAAAAACCTCTGGGGGGCACTGAGGAGCTGAGTATTGAATGGTGGCCCTGCCCATCCAGCTTATCTGAAAATCAGCCCCCAGTACTGGCTTGGCAGAACTGGACACCAGGTGGCTGTGGAGAGGTAACTGCTAAGATTCTGGGCAATCTCTCCTCCTCCCAGACCAGCATACATGCTTGACTATGTCACCTTGGAGGAACTGAGATCTTACAGATTTCCAGTGTATACCTTACTCTAGACAAAGGACCCAAAAGTCAAGTAACTGTTTGGGAAAATGCCCAAAAAAGGGAAAAAAATAAGACTATAGAAGGTTACTTTCTTGGTGAACAGATATTTTCTTCCATCCTTTTGGATGAGGAAGAACAATGCTTACCATCAGGGAAAGACATAGAAGTCAAGGTTTCTGTATCCCAAACATCTAAAATAAATATTCAATGGTCTCAGGCCATGGAAGAGCTCAAAAAGGATTTTGAAAATCAAATAAGAGAGGTGGAGGAAAAACTAGGAAGAGAAATGAAAAAAAATGACTCTAAACAAATTCTAGAGCAGCAGAAGTCACAAAAAGACCGAGTGAAGGAGATTTCCAGCCCATGGTAGCCTGGAAAGCTGATAGGAAAGGTCTATCCCACAGGGCAGAGTGAAGTGCAGCCCATGGAGCCCTGGGCTGCTTGGTATCTGCAGTAACAGGATTGAAACAGACCTCAGGAGTGGAATCCCCAGGAGCAGTATCCCTCAACCCACAAATGCCAAAGAAAGCTTCAAAGGTCAATGAGAAAGCTTTTTCATCTGGGAAAGGGAACTTGGTGATCTGGTGCCATTGGCAGCAGCCATTGTAGCTGCAGAGTCCATTTTTGGAGCCTTCCACCTAAAGCCCCTAGGGGAATTGAGCAGCTGATCTGAATCTCAACCCTGAGTAGCGGTCCTGGGGTGAGGAGGGCACTAACTGGTAGAGATGGTGGAGGCTCTGGAGAGGGAATTCTACTCACAGATTCTGGGCAGAAAAGGTTTTGGTTACTCCTAGACCAGTGCACAGACCAGGACAGGAGTAAACTCCTTTCCCTTAATTGTGCCACCTTGGAGGAACTGAGAACTTACATGTCCCCAGAGTATACCCTCCTCTTGACAAAAGACTTTAAAGTCAAGTAACTGTCTGGGAAAATGCCCCCAAATGGGCAAAACAATAAGACAATAGAAGGTTACTTTCTTGGTGAGCAGATATTTTCTTCCATCCTTTCAGATGAGGAGGAGTGATGCATGCCATCAGAGGCAGACCTAGGGGGTAAGGGCTTCTGCATCCAGAACTTCCAAAGTGGATGTGCAGTGGTCTCAGGCCATGGAAGAGCTCAAAAAGGATTTTGAGAATCAAGTAAGATACCTTTAAAAATAGGCTAACTCAATTGACAAAAGAAGTCCAAAAAGCCAATGAGGAGAAGAATGCTTTAAAAAGCAGAATTAGCCAAATGGAAAAGGAGCTTCAAAAGCTCACTGAAGGAAATAGTTCTTCAAAAATTAGAATGGAGAGGAAGGAAGCTAATGACTTTATGAGAAACCAAGAAATTACAAAACAAAACCAAAAGAATGAAAAAACAGAAGATAAAGTGAAATGTCTCATGGGAAAAACAACTGACCTGGAAAATAGATCGAGGAGAGACAATTTAAAAATTATGGGACTACTTGAAAGCCATGGTAAAAAAAAGAGCCTAGACATCATCTTTCATGAAATTATCAGTGAAAACTGCCCTGATATTCTAAATCCAGAGGTTAAAATAAATATTGAAAAAATCCACCAATCACCTCCTGAAAAAGATCCAAAGAGAGAAACTCCTAGGAACATTGTAGCCAAATTCCTGAGTTCCCAGGTCAAGGAGAAAATATTGCAAGCAGCTAGAAAGAAACAATTGGAGTATTGTGGAAATGCAATCAGGAAAACACAAGATCTAGTAGCTTCTACATTAAGGGATCAAAGGACTTGGAATATGATATTCCAGAAGTCAAAAGAACTAGGATTAAAACCAAGAATCACCAACCCAGAAAAACTTAGTATAATATTTCAGGGGAAAAAATGGTCATCCAGTGAAATAGAGGACTTTCAAGCATTCTTGATGAAAAGACCAGAACTGAATAGAAAATTTTACTTTCAAACAGAAGAATGAGAAGAAGCATGAAAAAGTAAACAGCAAAGAGAAGTCATAAGGGACCTTACCAAAGGTGAACTGTTTACATTCCTACATGAAAAGACAATATTTGTAACTCTTGAAACTTTTCAGTATCTGGGTATTTGGTGGGACCACACACACACATACACACATGCACGCACATACAGAGACAGAGAGCACAGAGTTAATTGAATAGGATGGGACCATATCTTAAAAGAAATTAAGGTAAATGGTGAGAGAGAAATGTAGTGGAAGGAGAGAGGGTGAAATGGAATGGGGTAAATTATATGTCATTCAAGAGGCAAGCAGGAGACTTTTTAGTGGAGGGAAAAAGAGGAGAGCTGAGAAAAAACCATGAAGTTTACCCTCATCACATTCGACTAAAGGAAGGAGTAAAATGCACACTCATTTTGGTATGAAAACCTATCTTACATTACAGGAAAGTGGGGGAGAAGGAGATAAGCAGGGTGGGGGGATGATGGAAGGGGAGGGCAATGGGAGGAGGGAGCAATTTGAAGTCAACACTCTTGGGGAGGGACAGGATCAAAAGACAGAATAGAAACAATGGGGGGCTGGATAGGATGGAGGGAAATACAGTTAGTCTTACACAACACGACTGTTATCGAAGTCATTTGCAAAACTACACAGATAGGGCCTATATTGAATTGCCTGCCTTCCCAAAGGGAATGGGTGGGGAGGGAGGGATGGGGAGAAGTTGGAATTCAAAGTTTTAGGAACAATTGTTTATTATTGTTGTTGCTACTAGGAAATAAAAAATACAGGTAATGGGGAATAGAAAGTCATCTGGCCCTACAGGACAAAAGAGAGATGGGGACAAGAGAAGGGAGGGATGATAGAAGAGAGGGCAGATTGGTGATAGGGAAAATTAGAATGCTCACTGTATTGGGGTGGGGGAGGGGATAAAAGGGGAAAAAATTTGGAACCCAAAATTTTGTGAAAATGAATGTAAAAAGTTAAATAAATAAATTTATATTAAAATAAATAAATAAAATAAAATGAAAATAGGCTAACTCAATTGCCACAACGAGGTCCAAAAAAAACAATGAGTTTAAGAATGCTTTAAGAAGCAGAATTGGCCAAATGGAAAAGGAGATTCAAAAGCTCACTGAAGAAAATAGCTCTTTAAAAATGAGATTGGAGCAGATGGAAGGTAATGACCTTATGAGAAACCAAGAAATTACAAAACAAAACCAAAAGAATGAAAAATTGGAAGATAATGTGAAATATCTCATTGGAAAAAACAACTGACCTGGAAAATAGATACAGAGGAGACAATTTAAAAATTATGGGACTACTTGAAAGCTATGATCAAATAAAGAACCTAGACATCATCTTTCATGAAATTGTCTAGGAAAAACTGCCCTGATATTCTAGAACCAGAGGGCAATATCAATATTGAAAGAATCCATCAGTGACCTCTGAAAGAGATCCAAAAAGAGAAACTCCTAGGAATATTATAGTCAAATTCCAGAGTTCCCAGGTCAAGGAGAAAATATTTCAAGCAGCTAGAAAGAAAAAATTTGAGTTTTATGGAAATACAATCAGGATAACTCATGATCCAGCAGCTTCTCCATTAAGGGATCAAAGGGCTTTACAATATATAATATTCCAGAAGTCAAAGGAACTAGGATTAAAACCAAGAATCACCTTCCCAGCAAAACTGAGTATAATACTTCACAGAAAAAAATGGTCATTCAATGAAATAGAGGACTTTCTAGCATTCTTGATGAAAAGATCAGAGTTGAATAGTAAATCTGCCTTTCAAACATAAGAATCAAGAGAAGCATGAAGAAGTAAACAGGAAAGAGAAATGTTAAGGAACTTTCTAAAGTTGAACTGTTTATATTTCTACATGGAAAGATAATATTTGTAACTCTTGAATCTTTTCTCAGTATTTGGGTAGTTGGAGAGATTATACACACACACACACATACACACACACATAGATAAAGAGCATAAGGTGAGTTGAATAGGAAGTGATCGTATCTAAAAAATATAATTGAAGTGTGAGAGAGTAGTATATTGGGAGGAGAAAGGGAGAAGTGGAATGGGGTAAATTATGTCTCATAAAAGAGGCAAGAAAAAAGTTTTTCAATGGAGTGAGAAAGGGGGTAGGTGAGATGGAAAAAGTGAAGCTTACTCTCATCACATTTTGGCTTAAGGAAGGAATAACATGCTCACTCAATTTTGCATGAAAATCTATCACACTACAGGAATGTAGGGAAGAAGGGGATAAGCAGAGTGTGGGGGGGGTGATGGAAGGGAGGGCAAATGGGAGGAGGAGCAATTAGAAGTAAACACTTGGGGGAGGACAAGAATAGAATAAATGGGAGCAGGATAGGATGGAGGCAAATATAGTTAGTCTTACACAACATGACTATTATGGAAGTCGTTTGCAAAACTACATATACACACACACACACACACACACACATATTGAATTGCTTGCCTTCTCATTGGGAATGGGTGGGGAGGGAGGAAGGAAGAGGAGTTGAAACTCAAAGTTTTAGTAACAAATGTTGAGAACTGTTTTTCCATAAAACTGGGAAATGAGAAATACAGATAATGGGGTATAGAAAATTTATCTTGCCCTACAAGAAAAGAGAGAAGATGGGGATAAAGGAAGGGAGGGATGTTAGAAGGGAGGGCAGATTGGTGGAAGGGGTAATCAGAATGCATGATGTTTTGGGGTGGGGGGAGGAGAGAGATGGGGAGAAAATTTGGACCTCAGAATTTTGTGGAAATGAATGTTGGAAACTAAAAATAAATAAACATTTTAAAAAATGAAATTTACATTCAAATGAAGACAGCAAGGACATATATGTCTGTAAAATAAATATAAATAAGTTAAATACAAATCAGTTAAATATAAGTTATTTGGGAGGGAGAGCAATAGTAGTTTGAGGGATCAGAAAAGGTTTCATATAGAAGGTGATATTTGTGCTACATTTTGAAGAAAAGAGGGATTCGATATCACAGAGATGAGGGGCAAGGGCATTTGAAGTATGAGGGATGGCACCGACATGAGAGATAGCAGTGTTGTATATGAAGAATTGAGAAAAGTCAGCTTGTGTGGATTTTAAAGGGCTAGAGTAGGAGAATAATGTCCAAAGAAGCTGGAAAGGTAGGTTGGAGCCAGATTGTGAAGTGTTTTAAAAGGTAAATAGGAAGAGTTTACCATTTTATTCTAGAGGCAATAGGAAGTATCTAGTTGAATAACTGATGTGATTAGAACTTTACTTAAGGAAAAATACTTTGGTAGCAGTGTACAGGACAGTGGCTAGAGTGCTGGACTTGGAGTAAGGAGGATTCATCTTTGTGAGTTCAAATACAGCCTCAGACACTTACTAGCTGTGTGACCATAGGCAAGTCTCTTCATCCAGTTTGCCTCAGTTTTCTCATCAGTAAAATGAGCTGGAGAAGGAAATGACAAATCACTCCAGTATCTTTGCCAAGAAAATGCCAAATGGGATCAAGGACAAGGCTGAAATGACTGAACAAATCAGTGTATGGAATACAATGGAATACTAATTGATTTGAGACAGGGACACAAATTTGACTTACAATAATTTAGAGAAAATGTAATAAGAGCCTGATTTAAGGTGATTGTTGTGAGGGTAGAGAAGGAATCAAACATGAGAGGTATGAAGGTAGAAATGATAAGAACTTGGCAACTGATTGGCTATGTGGGATGAAGGAGTGCAAAGAACTAAGGGTACTGCTGTGGTGAAGGAAGATGGTACCTTGCAGGATGGACAGAAGCAGAGAAGTCTGGAAGAGGGGAGGGTTTTTTGGAGGTAGAAAGAAAATGAATTCAGATATGCGCATGTTGAGTTTGAGATGTCTCTGAGATATTCATTCTGAAATGTCTAATAGGTAATTAGTGATGTGGGACTGAAATTGGACTGGGGAGAGAACAGGGCTGGATAAATAAATGTAAGTCACTTGTATAGACATGATAATTAAACCCATGGGAGGTGATGGGACTACCAAGAGAGAATACAGAGATGGAAGAATGCCTAAGAGAGAATCTTGAATAATCCTAATAAAGGATAAGAATGATAAGCCTGTAAAGGCAGAGAAAGAGCAGACAAACAGGAAAGAGGAGAACCAGAAGGAATAGTATGAAAATGCAGGAGAGGGTGAAGGGAGAGGGATTAGCATTCATTAAACACCTTCCACGTGCCAAGTCCTGTGTTCAATACTTTACAAATGTATTTTGATCATTTGATCCTACAAAATCCTATGACATAGGTACAATTACTATACTTACTTTACAGTTGAGGAAAGTGAGATAGATGTTAAATGACTTGTCCAGGGTCACATAAGTAGGAAGTATTTGGAGATTGGGATTTGAACTCAGGTTTTCCTTCCTCTTGACTCAGCTCTCTATATACTATACCCACTTAGCTGCCTCCTGTTGAGGTTCAGAGGGATGAGGACTGGGAAAAGGTTGTCAGAGCTGGCAATTAAAGGATAACCAGATGCAGTTGAAATCAGAAACTAGATTGACAAGGTTTGAAGGGTGAGGGAGAGGAGAAGTGAAGACAAAGAGTTAGATAGCAGTCTTCTCACTGGAAGAGTGGGAAGAGCTTGAAAAATATCTTGAGAAATTAGTGAAGTCTATTGCAGGTTCATTAAGCATAGAGGAAATCTGGGCATCACTGGAGTCTTGAGGGGAGGAACTTGTGGTTTGGGAGAGGGTGAAGATTTCAGAAACTGTGTGAGTGAGGTTGCCATCTGCTTGAGAAGATTGGGGTGGATGAGACAAGTGCACAGGTAACCAGGATAAAGAACTACCACTCTCTGAAAGTGGGGGAAAGGAGGTAAGAGTGGGGGATGCTTTCAAGGTGTTTTAAAATGAGAAAGGGAGAAGCAGGCCATCAAATGGCCACAATTTTTTTGTAAAATAAATCAATTCCCTCAACTGAGAAGTATTTAGAGGAAGTGTGGGAGGTCTGAGGAGGAAAGAGAAGATTTGGAATCATTGCATTGGAGAATGAGATAAATTGCCTTCCTGCAATGAGGGCCAAGCTGAAGTTGGATAACACCAATGCATAATGTATCCAAGTCAACATGATTGTGTGACTTCCTCCAGTTTTGTTCAGCAGGGCAGAGTATGAGCACAGAAGGCAGATGGTGAAAGTCATTTGGGCCGAGACTGGCGAGCAACGAGCAGTGATTGAACAAGGGATTCAAAGAGGTCCAGAATTAATAGGAGTCTTCTCACTCAGGAACTGTATTCTGGAGGCCACAATATTTTGGCAGGATTCGTGTGGGATATACAGAGTTGGGTTGAGGAGGATGAGTATGAGAGAATCTGAGTTGGGATTAGGGTTTCATTTGCTTCTTTATGTGATTGGTAATTGAGTTATAGAGGAACAAACAGAAACCAGAGCGGGGACATTGTTTGCCATAGTGGTAGTGGTGAGTGGCAAATGAATATATTGTAAAAGTCACAGTTTCTGATGGTTGTGGCAGAGGGTGCTCACTCAGGTTTAGGTTTGGGCTGTTTTAAGCGATATAGAACAAAGTACAGATTACTTTATTACATTTGGTGTCAGGAAGACCTGGGTTAAAATTCTGACTCTGACAGTTGCTGACTGACTATGGGTCAGTTGCAACCTTCTTTGAACTCTAATTTCTTCATCTGTAAAATGAGAAAACCACTAATACTTGCAGTAATAGCCTGCCTCACAAGGGGCCACTCTGAGGTTTCAGATAATATCTGTAAATTTTTAAATTTAAAAGAGTCTTCTTGGTCCTTATTTTTCGGTCATCTACTCTGTAGCATTTTTAAAGGATTTACTAGGTGACTGATACTGTGCTAAACTGGGGGCCACAGAAAAAGCAAAACATGGTTTTGCAACAAGGTCACATTCAAATGGGATAGCTAACTTGTTAAAAGCTATACATGCACAAGCTATGTATGTACATTTACATTTATGTGTACAATGTAAATGTATATACATTTACACATACAATGTAAATGAGACAAAATTTCAGAGAGAAGGTATTAGCAGAACAGAGCAGATAAGAGGTAGGAAAGGGGCCCAGAAAGTTCTCTTGCAGAAGGTAAAATTTGAGCAGAGTCTTGAAAAAGTCAGAAAGCAGAGGTGAGGAGGGAGAGAATTCTAGGGCATGACAGGTAGCCAGTGAAAAGGCGTGGAATTGGAGATGGAACAAAGAAGCCATTTTTGCTGGATCTTAGAATATATAGAAGGTATAAGTATAAAGAGACTAGAAAAATAGGAAGGGTACAAATTACGAAGGGCTTGTCAAGTCTGGTAAGAAACGATCAAAGAGTCAGAGAGGTTTTGCAACCACTGTCAGCTCAAAAAAAATGCCAAAGAGCTCATTCAGCTTATAAGTAAAAAGCTTTCTTTATGCTGTTAGGAGAGGGAAATTAGACACATGTGCCAGGTGTTCTCCAGTAGGAGAGCAGAGGCAGTTGGGTTAAATCTTGATTTATATATTTGGTGGCTAGATAAAGAATACAACAGTGTAGAGTAACAGTGGTGAGGCACTATAGCAACAGTGAGACAAGGTTATGTAGTGATGAAAAGCCTATTCATAGCAGGGCTTCATGTCTGGGTCTCTTGGTGCTTGCCCATGCACAGGGACCATCAGTTCTGTGACTTAGCTACAGCAATGTTTCATCAGGTGACACAAAGGATTATTGTTAGGCCAAGCTCAGGGCACAGCTTGCTTGATGTGCCTTAGCTCTGGAAAACAGGGTGTTTCCTAATAGTCAAAAGAGGAGGAACAAAAACTGAGGGGTGGTCTTGGCATGGGGATCCCAACAAACAGAGGTTTTTATATTTTATCCTGGAGGTAATAGGAAGCCACTGGAGTTTATTAAGTAAGGAGGTTATGCGGACAAAGGAACACTTTAGGAAGATTGCTTTGATAGCTGAATGGAGGATGGAATAGAGTGGGGGAGAGATTTGAGGCAAGTTCAGACAAGAGGTGGTAGGACCTGAACAAGAGTGGAGCAATACGGATGGAGAGAAGGGGGGATATATACAAGAGACATGATAGTAGAAATGACAAAACTTGGCAACAGATTCATTATATGGGATTGGAAGCAGAAGTGAGAAATTAAGGATGACACCGAGATTGTGAGCCTGGGGGACTGGGAGTGCAGGGATTCCCTTGACTAAGTAATAGGAAAGTTAGGAAGAGAAGAGGCTTGGGTGAAAGATGAGTTTGTTCTGGACTTGTTGAGGTTGATTATCTATGGGGCATCTAGATCAAGATGTCCAATAGGCATTTGGTGATGTGAGATTGTAGCTCAGTGGAGATACTAAGATTCAATATGTAGATCTGGATATTATCATCTGTGTAGAGATGATAATTGAACTCATGTGGGCTGATGAGAATTCCAAGTGAGACTGTATAAAGGTAGGAGAGATGAGGACCCAGGACAGAACTTTGAAGGACAAGATTCATCAAAAGAGACTGAGAATGAATGGTCAAAAATTAAGAGGTGACTCAGGACAGAGTATAGCAGTTTAAAAAAAAAAAACTTAGAGAGCAGGGGAGTACCTAGAAGAAGAGGATGATAAGCGTCAAAGGCTGAAGAGAGGCCAAGAAGTATGAGGATTGAGAAAAAGTCCATTAAATTTGGCAATCAAGAAATCAGTGATGACTTTGGAGAGAGAGTAGTTTCAGTTGAATGAGATTGAAACCATACCGCGGAGGATTTAGACGTGAGAGGAGAGGAAGTAGAGGCATTGCTTTCCTGTTTAGCCATGAAAGTGGGGGAGATATGGGATAACAGCTAGTAGGGATGGTTAGGCCAAGTGAGAGGTTTTTAAGGATGGGAGAGATGTGGGGATGCTTGTAGGTAGCCAATAGATATGAAGAAATTGAAGGTTAGTAAGGGAGGGGGAATGATATAGGACAATCTGATAAAAAATAGGAGATAGAATATTATCAAGGATGCAAAAAGAAAGATTAGCTTTGGCAAGGAGTAGGGGTTACTTCTTCATTTTAGACAGGAGTGAAGAAGATAGTTTGGCAAGATATCTGAGTGACGTGAGATGAGCCAGGGGAGAAGAGAAAACTCCTGGCAAATAGCCTAGGAATTGAGGGATGAAGGAATTGGAGGTTATGGAGAGGTTACGAAGAGGACAGTTATGGAGGTTATGGAAAGGATGAAAAACAGGGTTAGAGGTCATAAGACAGAGGCAAATATGGAATGGCAAAATGATTTTAAGGAAGTAGTTGCATGGATAAAGTGCCAGTCCTGGAGTCAGAAAGACTCACGTTCGTGAGATCAAATCTGGCCCCAGACACTTACTAACTGTATGACACTGTGCAAGTCCCTTAATCCTTTTTACCTCAGTTTCCTCATCTGTAAAATGATTTGGAGAAGGAATAGCAAACCACTCCATTATATTAATCAAGAAAATCCCAAAAAGGATCGTGAAGTGTTGAACATGACCGAAAACCAACTAGACAATGACAAAAACATTTAGATCATAAAGGAATTTTGGAGTTTATATAGATGGAAGAGGAATACATGTAAGTGATGGCAAAATCAAGAGTATAATCATTTCTGTTTGTAGCTGAGGTGCAGTGGAAGACTATATCATAGGAACTGAATAGGTTAAGGAATTGGTTGTTTAGGATATCTGAGACAGTATCAATTATATATTTTGCAATCCCCTAGTGTGAGGGCTGAGTTTGAAATTGGAGAGAAAGCCTGTCCACCAGGCATTGAGTTCATTGATCATTTCATCAGTATAACTTTATAGAATATGCATGAATTTCTCTCTTTAACCTTATCATGCTTTTTGAAAATCATCAGACTGTTTCTTTGTATGACAGGGGAAGACATTCAACGGGAATGGGGAATACTGCTTAGTTTTTCTAAGTTAGAAATATCTTTTTTTTTTTTTTGCTATCACAAGATGTGACAGAATTCCTACGCTTGTCAAGAATTTATAACGGAGTTTGCCTTTAACTTAGTTTCAACTTTTAATTTCTTTAGCAAGCTTGATACCAGTTCAGCAGTATTTAGCTCAGTATATGCCAAATCCAAGATACTAGTGAGTGTACTGAGGAGGTGAGGAGGAATTGCCCCAAGGTTCACTTGACTTGTTTAGCCCTGGACATAATTAAACTCAGCATTTCAGTCTTTAATGGTGTCACTTGCTAGCTGATTTAAAGGAACTGGATTTAATTTGCTTTCTTACTAGCCACTAAGCAGATTTCAACATCCATAATGTGTAGCTTCGGAAATGAGTAGGTACATGGTTCCTTGAAAGACTGACCACGTGGGAAAGACTCTTCAGGTATCTTCAGAAGGACTACTTGTTTTACTTAGTTCTGGCATTCATTGTTCGGACCCAGGGAAGTTGAGGAAGATTTAGGATTGATGAAACACCACCTAACAGTTTGAGCTGCCCTGAGGTGGAATGGGTTGCCTTGGGTAGGGAGCAGTTTTCTTCTGTTTTGAGGTGTTTGGGCAGAGACTGGATAACAATTTATTGGCTCATAGGATCAAGACATAGGTTATCTGAAATCCAAGTCCCAGAAGCTATCTGAAATCCTCTTATTTTTACCAATGATGAAAATGAGGCCTGGGAAGGTTTAAACGACCTTGCTAAGATCCTGTAGGTAATAAGCATCATAGACAGGATTTGAACCTAGTTCTTCTGACTCTAGAACTAGTCATCCCTCCCAGCTTCCTTCCTTCCTTCCTTCCTTCCTTCCTTCCTTCCTCTTCCTTCCTTCCTTCCTTCCTTCCTTCCTTCCTTCCTTCCTTCCTTCCCTTCTTTCTCTTTCTTTCTTTCTTTCTTTCTTTCTTTCTTTCTTTCTTTCTTCCTTCCTTTCTTTCTTTCTTTCTTTCTTTCTTTCTTTCTTTCTTTCTTTCTTTCTTTCTTTCTTTCTTTCTTTCTTTCTTTCTTTCTTTCTTTCTTTCTTTCTTTCTTTCTTTCTTTCACCTTCAGTATATGTTACAAAGTATTGTTCTCCAGGAATTGGTTGGATTGTATGGCCCCTGAAAGATCTTTGGATTCTGGAATCCTATGATTCTTGATAAAGCATGAAGGATACTTCCCTAGTTGGGTAATCTCCCCATTAAGTTATTTTCATGAAACAATAACAATGACAGCAAACTTGCAATAAATATTGCCTATACTTTACATTTATACTTTATCTGTTACTTTATACTGTAACAATCTTTATTGTAAGACTTCTTATAGGACATTTGATCTTAGGGTTGGGGAAATAATAATTCATATGTATATTCTACTTTAAGGTTTTCAAAGTATTTTCCTTACAAAGATAATATGAGATAGGTAGAAAATTAAAAACATATGCAAGGACATTGCTAGCCTAAAGAGACTTTCAGTCTTGTTGAAGGTTTCTCTAGGGAATTACAAGAAGAGGAGGAAAAGTCACCTTTCTAGGCTGAATAATCATACAAATATTGCATTTGATAAATTGTATGTTTCTCAATACTTTCCCTCAAAGATTGCATTTTTGAAGAAAAAAAGAGTATGATCATCCCCCAGTTACTACCATCTGTCCTTTGCGTAGAAAGATAATATGAATCAATCACCATGAGTTTGACATGCACTCTGATTTCTTTGTACTAGAAGTGATGGGCTGCCCTTAGGATATCCACATTTTCTTCCTCTGCCTTATGACCAATGGTCAGAACTAGGGATATAGAATGTAGTTTTTAGCTAAGAAACAGTTCTTTTTCCCCTTAGAGAGTTAATGTGCTTGTTGATGCTTGATTCTACCATCTTAGCATCATCTCCTCAGTGCTATAATTAAATGAACTAACTAGGCAAGATTTCTGCTAAGTAAGAGAATATGATGACTTTGCTAGTTTAACTCTCACAATTACTTTTGGTACATTAGCAGAAAATACACAAGCATAGTTACCCCACCAGTATGTTTCAGATACATTTGATCCTGGGCTTCAGGAATCTTTCTGAAGCCTTGTAGTTTTCTCATCAGTGTGTTTTGGATCCAGAAGTCCTCCATTTGTTTTTTAGTCCCAAAGGTCCTTTTCTTTAAGTAAATTAAATTTTGTAAATGATTATTTTGTTAGAGATAGGGAAAGTTATAGATATTAAACCTTTTATTTCATTGGTATAGGGAATTCCTTTCATTGGCATGGGTGGCTTATTGAATCAAATTAATTGATATATGTAATGTTGTATAAAATGTATATTATATCATCTAATATGGATATCTAAAGTATATATGGTATTTCATATATTACATATTTTTATACTCTATTTGAATTTGTCGCTAATGCTTAGATATGCTATTTTTTTATTTCTGTAAAAAAAAATTCCTTCTCTAAGGAATTCAGTAGTAAATGAATCTAATAAATGAAGAAGCTCTGGGGAATTGAAAAACTCCTGAGTAAGACTATCAGAATAAAACCAGTAGTAGTAGTCAAAACACTTTTCTGATGGCTAGGGGTTTGCATATCAACTATCCTCCAATTCTCCAGATGTTCCCAACTCTCCCTCACTTTTCCATAGAAACATAAATCACCATCAGTCCTCAAGTCTGGGCTCTTCTACTCCCTCTCCACAATGCCTGGATTACTCAAGCAAGATAAGAATTTTTGGTTCTCAGTTCCACTTGGGGTCCTAATGGAATGGCCCTTTCTACTGATTCCCTGTAGATATGATCTGTTTCTGTAGTCCCTGGCTTCTTAACTGTGACTATGCCTCTTCAATAAAGCTGGCTTGCTTTACTTTTTCTGCCTTGGGTGCTCATGTTTTCTTATACTAAATTTTAAATCTTACTGAATTTGTAATAAAACAACAGCATTGGTCAACAATTTTGTCCTATATTGTGGTACTGTTTGTATGGGAAAAAGTGATTCAGCTTAAATTATTTCAACTTAGGTTTTTTTTTTCCAAGAAAAGAAAAATAGCATAATGTATATG